>JAUZST010012268.1:0-36445 GCA_034779995.1 Parotocinclus haroldoi
ATAGCTACCTACTTACCTAAATACCTACCCACCTACTTACCTAAATACCTACCCACCTACTTACCTAAATACCTACCCACCTACTTAGCTAAATACCTACATACCTACTTACCTAAATACCTACCCACCTACTTACTTAAATAGCTACCTACTTACCTAAATACCTACCCACCTACTTACCTAAATACCTACCCACCTACTTACCTAAATACCTACCTACCTACTTACCTAAATACCTACCCACCTACTTACCTAAATACCTACCTACCTACTTACCTAAATACCTGCCTGCCTTCTATCTATCTATCTATCTATCTATCTATCTATCTATCTATCTATCTATCTATCTCTCTGTCTGATTGTCTGTCTGTTTATCTATTTAAACATCTATCACCTTTATACACTCCCTTTCTAAACAGCATATAGTAGATTTTTCAGCATAGCAGTGCAAAGTGTGAGACTAAGAAATTAATATCCATGTTCACCTCGACCAGGTCTTGGACGAGGCCTGCTTAAACATTTCAATTGATACGTACCAGGGGTGGCTCAGGCATGCAAAGGTACTTTCGCCCCACTACCTATCCATGGCTAAAATAGTCTGTGATGTTGACAAGATTCTCTTGCCTGACCCAGATGGACAATGTTAGGGCAGAATATTTTTTTGTTCTTGTTATGTGTTATACTGTATGGTATATTAAGGAAAGAAACATGCAAATATTTCTGTGTATTGTGTATTTTAAGTATTTGTTGCGCATCAGGTGAAAAGGTCTTTTGAGGGGGTGAAGCACATACAACCTTTCTCACTGCCAGTTTTGTAGTATTGTTTGGAATTTACTTCACCAGTGTGTGAGACTATGTTGTAGTGTGTATGAATGTATGTGTATATATATATGTGTGTGTGTGTAGCTTTGAGTGAAGAGCTTCGTTATGAAAACATTGAATCATGTTCATGTTCAACATAGAATTGGGTGAGAAGTTACAGATTTGTGATTGGAATTTGGGAAATTGAGGCATAATTTCAAGAACTGTGTTTAAGCAATCGAGAAAACTATAACATGACTCCAAACTGCTAAACTCTTAATTCCAGTGTCCCCTCTCAAATATACTTCTAAATAATAGTTGAGCAAATATCTGGACTCATATTTATTTAGGACACTCTTGCTACCTAGAAACATTATCCTTCAAAATGCAACACTCTGATTATCAATTAGTCTCACTGATGTTGCACCTGTGCAAACTCAATTGTAAGAACACTTCAATCATGTGTCAGAGTATAAAAAATGCCTCAAGTGACTTATACAGGTGGTAGTGAAGAAGGTAGTGCAGCAAGAAAACAGAGGAAAAGTTAGAGTGGGAGTAAGAGGATGTCTAGTAAGCTGTGGAGGCAATCAAGGATGAAGATTAAAGCAAGCCAATATTTCCAATGAAATACATACTTTGGTGGACGGTGTATTCAGCTGTGACCTAACCATGACTGAAGCTGTAAAGTAACACCAGCCAAAATTGAGCTGCTTTATAGTAGCTTCAGTTATCTGGGACTTTATAAAAGGCAATATTTAAGTAACCTTTTGAGTAATTTTACAGTAACATATAGTAATTTTACAGTAACATTTTATAGTAACATATACACTGACGTTGTATTATTTTGATATCCAGAGTGCTCTCAGAAATGTATCTTATAGTGAAATGCTTTGTCTTGTAGTTATGTAGCAATACAGCTATAGAGCTATAAATCTGTATCTGTTAATGTCTGTGTATATATACTTTTCACAAAATGTAAAAAGATGACTTGCATGGTGGCATATGCTGGAAATACAGAGACAAGCAAGAGATCAGAGCATACAAAATGGTTTTGGAAAACAATGGCATCACTCTGGGGGAAATCTGAATTGCAGTCCGGAAAGATAATGCTCAGTTCCTGTCCACAATAACCAAATCTTGAATCAACAGCAGCTGAAGATGAAACGGGTATATTTTGGTTTATTTGCACGCAATTCTGTCAGAGTAAAGAAGCAATGAATCCAAAAAGTGTATGTGAGTACAGGGTCTCTGTACTTTCCTCAGTATTCCTCTATAAAGGCCTTTGTTTAAGCTGGTCATTTTCCCTATTTCAGACAATGCTGGAACTTGATGCCAGTTTTTCGCTACAAAATATATTCACTGATGAGGCAGGGTTCAACCTGCAGAAGACCAGGCAGCACAGATGGCATATCATTGGCAACCAAGCCATTATCAAAATGCAGGAAAATGCAGCTACTGGTCAGCCTAGGTCCAGAAATTGTTTAAACAGTATGGAAAATACAACTAAAAATGCATGTATGTATTTTACTGTGAATTTTAATTTAATAACACGCTGGACTGCAGACCGTCCAGTACATCTTCTTCCGCAGCCATGCCTTTGTGCAGCTTTTTGCCCTGTCTTGTTAACAAATATATGGACATACCTGAAAATAATGTTTTAAAAAATATGTTGTTTTAAAATCTCTAAATACTTTACCGCATTAATGCTGCCATGGCAGAAGTATAAATTACCTTCTTTGATGGCCCCGAAACAACCCCATACCATGATGGTTGGATGGATAACCATCTTCGGTCCTGATCATACAGTATCAATTTATTCCAAAATTGAATCTGGAATACCGATTTGTCTCATAACAATATACATTTCCAGTGTGTGATTCATTCTGTGTGCTTCCATTCTGTGGCTCATCCCAGAAGCCTCTGACCCCAGAGAAGATGCCACCGTTTCTACAAATCGTTAACATATAGAGCTCTTTTTTGCACAGTAAAGTTTTAAGTGGCATGTGTGATTGTAAGTCTGTATTATAGTTCTTGACAAAGGTTTCCCAAAGTTCTCCCATTTCGATCGGGTCCTATCAGCTATTGATGAATCATAGTTCTTGATGCACTGCCGTCTGAGGCATGATAGATCACCCTCACATCATCCTTGTCCTTAATGCACTGAAACACCTACATACTGCTTCAACTGTTTAATGGCATTATTCACTATAGATGGAGAAATATATAAATTCCTTCCAATATACAGCTGAGGTACAGAGATGTTAAACATTTAAATAATTTCCACATGCAGTTTTTGACAAACGGGAAATGCTCCAAATGTTTTAGAATGGACACATTGTCTATCACTGTGCAAGCTCATATTCAGCACAGTGTGTTGTGACCACTCTAGTCAGGATAAAACATTTTTGTGACTTCAGTTTGGATAATCCTTCACTGCCATAGCACACTGATGAACCCAGGGCACCCAACACCCTGCTGACAATTTTTGGACCACTGTAAGTGCCCATCATTGCTGACTTGGAGTATCACACTTGTAATATAAGTTTCTCATGTCTTTAAAACTGCCTGTTTCTCCCTCTGCAATATATTGACTATGAAAACAATAGACTTGACGTATTGGAGAAGATTTACATATAGTGGTTTACAGTTATGCATGAAGACGACCCATAACATTACAGTTCTAGAAGTAGATAAGAAAAATCCAATTTAACGAATGAGAAATATATTGCACTTGGTTACTGAGGAAAATGATCCAATATTTATAAATATATGTGAGTGTCAAAAGTACAAGCCCAAATCAGAAAAAAATCGGGATAGTATGGAAAATATATAAAATAAAAATATATGGTTTCTTATATTTACTTGAATTTTATTTAATTGCAGATAGTAGTGAAGCTGGAATATGTAAGGTTTAGTATGGTCAATTTGATTTTATTTGTTAATAAACATCCATTCCTGCATTTCAGGCCTGCAACACATTCCCAAAAAAATTGGGACAGTACATTGGGACATCATGACATTTAAAAGACTATTTGGCACAGAGCATTTTAGCAATTTAGTGTAATATGAAGTTCACTGGGGTGGAATGTGACCATAGGCAAACAGTGGAAGTAGAATAGGCTGTACTAAAACCTCAGTGACTCATAGTTTGGTAAAATCCAGTTCTTAATTTGTCCCATTCTTCTGCTAACACATTTTAAGATGCAGCATTACGCAGTTGTGATTGTGTTTGTTTTGTTTCAAAACTCTAAACACACACTCTATTGGGGACTGGTCAGGACTGCAGGCAGGGCAGTCCAGTACCCATACTCTCTATTTCCACAGCCATGCCCTTGTTATATGTACAGAATGCGGTTTTGCATTGCATTGTTGAAACATCTCTGGAAAAGATGTTGTGAAAGCAGTTCACTCTATGCTGCTCTAAAATCCCATTTTTAATGCATTAATGCTAAAGTGTAAATTACCCATAAGATGACAAACCCTGGCTTTTGAACGAATAAAAGTCTCTTTGTATTTGATACAGGGCATACATTTGTTTTTTTACAATACCGGCAATACACATTTCCACTGTGTGATGGTCCTTTATAGATGCCCAAGAGCCCAGAGATGTCAATGCTATTCCTGGACGGATTCTGAAAATCCCTATCCTGGCAAAGTTCAGGAGAAATGTAGCCACACTTTGCATTTACAGCAGTCAGAAAGGAAGGCTGGTCGCATAGCTAGTGGTCATAAACATTCAATCTCCATGTAGAGAGATAATCACCACTGTGGGATTTAGGAGTGAAAGTATGGAGCCAAAAATAATACAGATATCCTGGGATGTGCAACAAACCGGTCTATTATTGCAGCACTGCAGAGTGGTGGAATGGCACATTATCCCACACAACAAAAAAGACAAGGGAGTTTCTTGCTCCTTGACATCTCTACTCTACTGGTATGTCTTGTCAGTTGTCACTGTAATTATGGTATGAACATTCCCTAAAGCAATAATGTCTGCCAGTACTTTACAGAATACCTTGCATTTTATTGCATTGTTGCAAATTACCATGTCAACAATAGCAATTTCTTGTGCATCTGACATTGTTCTACATCTCCTCCCTGTGGGAGGCAACCATTGGATCTTTAGTAAAACACAAAACAATCAATACATCTTCAGAACGTCAGTACATCTAAAACTTGCCAATACATAGAAAAATATTATTTTGTATTGCAGTATGTAATTGAAACACTGTATCACTGAAGGTTGCACATTTCACCTGTTGTTTTGATAGAAATATCGTAAGTTTTAAAGGCTGCAGATTTGCTTGCGCCCTTGAATTGGCCTCTCCTAAATACAGACCATGGTTTACAACCTGGTCAATAATTATAGCCCCACAGACCACCATTCTCTGTCTTCCTCTTCTTTGGCTTCCACACATTCTTCTTCTCTCTCCACCAATCAAAATAAAAGCATTCAGAAACATTTCCCTTTTGTCTGTTGGTAACAAGACCAAAAACAGGCCAGCTGAGTAGACATTCAGGTGAAATTGCAAATCAGCTATGTTTAGAATTATGAAAATTTTCTTTCAACATTAAATTTGATTCTGCAGAAATGTTGTTCATACAAGTTCTGCTGCAAAATATATAGTGTTGTGCAAGTGGTGGCGTGAGAAACAAATTCAGGGATTTTGGAAAATGTGGCCAATTAATGAATTTAGTATGAAAGCAAAGAAAACGTGTTGGCCCACACAGACTTAGATATGACAGCAATATACTGTCAATACCAATACCTCTACAAAGTTCCGTTGATTAATCTTTTAAAGAAATTATATGAATTATAAATTATTACTGCGAATAGTTTACCATATCTGTGTAAACTCTGTGGATGGACAGTAGTACCTCACCCATTATGAAAATAATGAATAATTATTTTAAACATCAAAAACTGATGAGGATCAGTAACTCCAAGTCAAAGTCTCAAAAAATGCCTGCAAGTACTATATCCTGTAGTAAAAAAGTACCTGAAAGCAGCATCAGCACACAGACTGTTTAGTGTTTGTAATGTATTGTGTTTCAATGGCACAGAAAATACAGGGAAGACTGATATCACAATGTGGAACGTCAGGTAATGCCACTGGACTCCAAACCAGTGGACATATTTTCTAACATGATGGATCGTGTTTCACGTATTAGTCTGATGGAGAAATATGAATTTGATAGATGACATGAGAACATCCAAGATGGACGATATAGTGCAAAGTTCGGTGGAAAAGGGTACAAATGGTCCAGTGCGTTTTCTAATGATTTTGGTTGCACTCCTAATTTTAAAGTGTTGAAGTAACAAAGGGGAAGCTATACTAGAGAATTCTATCCTTCCAGTTCTGTAGCCGAAGTCAAAATCCCTGATCCCCTAAACCCTATCCACATATTTAGCAGGAAATGAAATTACATCTGTAAGTCAAGCAACCTCACCCAACATCAGTGAACAACCTAGTGTTCTTGCAGTTGAATTAAAGTGAATTCCCAAGATAGAAAATGTAGTGGAAGAGTAAAGGCAGTTATACATGCAGGGGTATGTGTCTACATTTAATGAGGACCAGTAATGAGACTGAGTCTTGAGAACAAAAGTGGGCAGATGATATCTGTTTCATCAACAGATGTGTGCAAAAAGTATTAAGATGTTTAAAAGCAATGTTTCTCAAAAACAGAGGTGCTTAAACATTTCTCCCACTGCTAAATATATTTATTATACATAAACAGCATCATACCAACAATTCAAATGGAGAATAGGTAAGTAGGTATATCCTATACTACTATAATACTAACTTACAGAACAGTGTTTACCCAGTACTAGCGTAGTGTAGTCCAATTTCGGTTACAGTAGCAGTTACAGTAGCTTACAGTCATGATGAAAAGTGTTACATCATGTTTTTGCAGAAACTGCTCTACTACCCCTTGCTGGGGGAATATGATGGCCTGTCATCCGAGAGCAGGAAGAGACTGTCGTAAACAGGGTAAGTCCAGATAAAAGCACATGATTATGAAAATTACAACAGCGCATTCAGCAATATCTTTTCTGTGAGCTTATCAGCATCATGTATGCATGAAGCAGCTACATAGAGTTCCATTTCAGCAGAACTCTGACAGTATGAAAAAATGTGCAATGTAAATATGTGCAAGTATCATATGTTGTCCTCTCACTGGTGCTGTAACACAATATTGAAAACTTTATACCCATTACACCTACTGTCGTGCAATACTGTAATGTTTGATTGCGGCAGTAGAACATAGGTTCAATTATACTGATGAAGCTTGCTTCAACCTTCTCAGCTCACATTCATTCCCCATCACCAGGGGGTTGGACCAGAAAGAAACATGTCTGTTGTCATCTTTGACAAAATAAGATTCCACTGGACTGTTCAGGTACACAATTGGTTCATTAAACACCCATGATTTGTTGTGTTTCACCTGCCACCATACTCTCCATTCCTACTGAGTAGATCTTTTTGGCATAGGGGTGGAATCAATCTACGATCAAACTTCACCAGTGCATAGACATATCTCCAGATGACGGATAAAGGTTATGGTGACACTGATGAGTGTGCATGCCTTTGGTCAAGTCAAGTCAAGTCAAGTAGTCAAGTCACTCCTGTGCTTCCCCCACTGTCTGGTTAGAGAGTATATCAACTGTGATGTTGACAAGATCTTGTATCTAAACCTAAATTAGGAGAAAAGATGAACCCCAGCTTATCTCAGAGTTACAGAGCTTGCATTACAGAGTTTATGTTCTCTATCGGTTATTGTTATCTAAGTATTACAGTACATTATATATAGCATGTGTGTTGGTATATATAAAAATACATGGTGCAAACATGGTGAGTTACAGACACACAATGCTACATACAGAAAATTCTAACACACACCAAAAAAAATCTCCTGAAAAGGGTTACCTGGATATCAGTCTTAGCTGGTCAGCCTTGTGTGGTTTTAGCTGGTTTTAAAGAGTTTTCAACACAGATGGCCAACCAGCTAAACCAGCCTACCACCAGCTGGTTTGCAGAACAGTCATATCAGCCTAAACCAGTTAAAACCAGCAACCCATCTTAAGGTGGTTTTATAGTTTTTAAGCGAATTACTTCGCACTAGGAGTGTCTTACTAACTAATGTGCTAACCAGACTGAACAAGGAAAGAACAGATTAATTTAAAACATCTGCTGTTAAAGTCCATGTGCTAATGACACTACAAGATAATTTGTTGCACATGCAGGCAGTGCTAATACTAACAAAGAGATATACAGACAATGTAAAAGGTAGCAAACAACAAGCAAATATGAATAGACAATCAAAAAAACAGAGCTACAGTGGACCAATACTAGACTAGACATAAAGAAACACAAAAAGCATGCAAAAAATGTAAGTGTGTTAAGACCATGACAAGAGGTACAGTTTATTTTTTTATTTAGTCTATTTAATGTTGCTTTTAGTATTAATGACTATTCAAAGACAGACACAAGATTACATTGACACACAAGGTTATATCAAAACAAATCATACATGCTCAGATTGGACTAATTTAGTCTGATCAATTAGACTACTAGTCAGAGACTGAGGTCAGAAACAAACCAAGGACAGTGGAAATGTGAGGAAAGTGCTCTACTGCATCACAGTGCTACCGGAAGGTGTAAAGAAGTGAGGGTTTAAAGAAGTGCCCTGTAGGATGTTGTAGCCCTCTAGCAAACATCACTGTGGCAGTTTGAGTGTTTTATTTGACAGAGTGGAGATCTGGCTTCAAGTCCCATGTCCAGCACTGCCTGTATGGAGAATTTCATGTAGTTCTTGTGTCTGGGTGGTTCCTTTGGGGTTTCCTTCAGTGTTCCTCCCATATATTGTGTGCATGTGTGTGCGTGTGTGAATGCACACTGCAACGGAAGAATGTACTATCACTACATAAGTGAATCAGCTGAATCAAAATTTTGTATTTGCTTTTGGTAATGTTCAGCTTAAATGGAATCTAAGTAGTTTGTAAGAGCTCACTTCGCTTAATCCAGTTTAGAGTAACAACTCATTGTTGCACATAATATAGAATTTTAAGATCTTTCTCATTCATCTTCTTACTTTTCTGATTATGGCATTTAATGAATCAAGCAAACAAAATCATGAAGCCTAGAGACACAATACTTGGTCAATATGTGGTAGTCCCCTCTGTTACGCAGTTGATCAAAATGAGTTTGACCAGATCCAAGAAGTGCTACTGTGAAGCAAAATATGTTAGTCATGAAGTCAGTAACTTCTTTTTTGTAAGACCTAGAGACACATTTCTTGCATATTCTAATATATTGGATCCAGTCAAAAGAAAAGAGGTACAGTATTGCACAAAAGTGAGTACACCTCTTTTTTTCTTTTTTTGTAACTATTTTATTATATCTGTTAATGGAATAATACTGAAGATATGACACTTTGATACAATATAAAGTAGTCAAGTCTACAGCTTCTATAAGCAATCAAATTAACTCAACACACATCCATTAATGTCTCAACCGCTGGCATCAAAAGTGAGTATGGCCAAATTGTGCCCAATTGTGCCCATCCCCAGTATCTCTCAGGTGTGAATGGGGAGTAGGTGTGTTAAATTTGGTTTTATCACTCTCACACTCTCTCATACTGGTCCTTGGAAGTTCAACATGGCACCTAATGGCAAAGAACTTTGAGGTTTTAAAAAAAAATAATTGTTGCTCTACACGAAGATGAAAGTGAGCTGCAGCACGGTGACAAAGACCATACAGTGGTTAACAGGACAGGTTTCACTCTTTCACTCTTTGGTCGCCCAAAGAAGCTGAATGCACATGCTCAGTGTAAATTCAGAGGTAGGCTTTTGAAAATAGACATAGAAATGCTACCAGCATTGCAGGGGTTACAGGGTAGTGGGTCAGCCTGTCAGTGGTCAGACCATATTCAAAATGTATCAGATTGGTCTGCATGACTGTCAGCCCATAAGGAAACCTCTTCTAAAGATGATGCACAAGAAAGCCCACAAACAGTTTGCTGATGACAAGCAGACTAAGGACATGGATTATCAGAACCATGTCCTGTAGTCTGATGTGACCAAGATAAAATGATTTGGTTCAGATGGTGTCAAGTGTGTATGGCAAAAACCAGGTAAGGAGTACGAAGACAAGTGTGTCTTGCCTACAGTCTGGATCGGCCAAGCAGATCTATAGACCTAAACAGTATTGAGCATCTGTGGAGAAGTGCAAGGTCTCTAACATCCACCACCACCGTGATGTCATCTTGTAGGTGTTACAAGGTTTACAAAATGTGAGAGGTGTACTCACTTTTATGAGATATATTAAACTACTAATAACTGGCCACTTATATGTTTTGAATTCATTTGTGTAAAGTGCAAAACCTACTTTTGCGAAAGTTGAACAATTTTGTTGGCAAAATGTTCACAAGAGTCTGAACATCAGCAACTCTCAAAAAAAAGGACGACATTTCCAAATACATATGCCAATTAGTGTTGGGGCTTTATGTAATTGAACAGCTTCATTAGTTTTATTGAAATTCAAAAATGCCACACAAAACTTGAATGGTGTGCACAGGAACAAATTTTCTATAAGCATGAGCTTTTCTATGGGCTTAACAATCTCCAAACCAATGTGCAAGATTGATCAGCTTTTTCTAGAAACATTTAGTTGGAATTGTCTCTGCACTCCAGACACTAACAGCAAAGTTTCACATATTTGTGCCACAAATTTTCCTAAAAAAAGGCTGTATGGCAAATATGCATAATATCTAATTTGCTTATTTGGCTTCTCTTTATCTAGTTCTAGGACTGAATCAGATAATGTTTTAGGTCATACCCCACATTCACTATTCATGAATAATATGGCAGTGTGATAATTTTAGATGTGTGCTAAAGTAACTTGCAGTACAGTACAATTATGCATTAGCAGTAAGCAATGTCATAAAATGTTTTAATAAGATGTATTCTGATATGTCAAGTGCCTTAAACTGAAAACAAATACACCGGACATGTACCAACCAGGGTAATGGGTAAACAATGAAATATGTTAATTCAGGCCCTGTTGTCTCCTTTTATAGGACTGTGATTCCATTCTGTTAAAACTCAGTAGAAGACTAGACATTCATTTGGTATTGGAGGCTTGCAAGGTTATAGCACAGAAGCAAATCAATCAGAGCATTTAGACATCACAGTCTTTCGGGTAATTGAAATGGTAAAAAGCATTTGAAGATTAATTTGCCTTGAAAGAATGTCCTTAATTGTGAATTAAAATATTTTGAAATATAATCTTCCAACTATGGTTTGCTGCTGTTTGAACAATTAAATTTAACTGTCAGAAGTAACCTGTGGTAACCTGTGTGGGTAGTTCTGACTGAATAATAAGAATAATTTTATTTTGTCTGGACAAGAAACTAATTAGGTGATTAGGTCTAATTAAGTGAAGAAACTGACTCTTACCATCCTCACGGGACTTCTGGATGAAGGCATCCACCCCACTTTCTCCATAATTTCCCTCTGAGGCTACAGTGGAGACATAGTTCCAGCCCATGTGCCGAACAATGTCCACCATGGCTTGGGCCTGGTAGGTGTCTGGAGGAACCACTCGCGAGAAGAAATCATAGCGTGTGTTGTCGCTCAGCTCTGGTGCTGTGGAAGCATAGCTGACCTGGGGAATCTGTTCAGGGTTAGAAATGACAAATCACACACAGTATCATTAAGTATACTTTCCCTCCAAAAAAAACCCATGTATATATATGTATTTATACCACACTGATGTGATATGACATTCAGTAGAAAAAGTTGCACTGTACCTCTGGTAGACATTTTGAAAATGCCCTGGAATGCCAAAATGCATTTACTGATAATCTGGTCAACAGTAAGATTCCCTGGCTCTGTTTCCATTGTACATATTACACTACTTATGGGACTAAAATAACCCTTTTGGGTTTATAAGAATATGGTTGGCATTTTCTGAAGGTTGGTCTTAAAGTCTTCTTTTAAGACTAGCTGCAAGAAAAGGTTACTCCTGCCTGTCATATATCACAAGAGTATTTAAGCCGCAGATCCAAAATGGGAACACTATTTCACACTGTTGTGACATCAACAATGTCACCCCAAACCTAAAGGATGTGCTAGGGATAGCAGATGTTTGCACATCTCACAGACACAGAATCACCTTCGGTAATGCACTGGTGAATTCTGTCTGTGCCAGTATGTTTTTGCATTACATTGCATTACTCACTAAACAGAAAAGCAGCTCCAAATGTGACAATAAATCTGACAAATGTGGGCAGATGTGCACAAAGAGTGAAAGACACATGCGCCATGTAGCTTTATGGCCTGTTAGTACATGGCCTAAATATAAAAAAACAGCAAAAACTGCATTCCACAGTATGGCATGTATTACATTAACTTATACATATTTCATAATTTCACACATAAGCTATGCATTAATCAACTACTTGCAAAGTGCCACACTGTTCCAATTTCTAATTACTGTATTTCTTTTCCATGGAGTTATAAAATGAAATCACAACTGAAATAGCACCTAACAATAATAACAGATTATATTAAAAATACATATGTCATTGTACTACTGTTCACTACTAATTCATGCTCATGTTTATTTCAAAACATTTACCTTATCATAAGATTAAGGTTTCAATTGGGCTTGGCTGTACAATAATAAATCTGTGTGTATAATGTCACCTGTGCCTGGTGGCTGCTTGCAACCATGGAGATGTTCGTAGATAAACTAATTTCAGAGAAAAAATATGTCTCATCCATATCTAACACTGCTTCTTGACTCTTATCAGATGTTGTTTACACTGATAGGAGATGGTATTTTCACATCTGTTACTGTCAAGCTACGCGGAGCAGCAAATGGCTGAGCTGCAAGAATAGAATGGCAAAACCATAGCGTAATTATTGTAGAAAACAGATTGGCCCTGTGCTAGAAACAAATGTTGTAGTAGAGCACTGCCCATATGCATTTGCAAGAGCCCAGGCCAGAATTCATATTAATAAATAACTAACTAAAATGGATTGAGGAATATAAGCATACTTCTATATTTAGACTCAAATGTATTCAGTGCAGATTCAAAGCTGCAGGGTTGTCGGTGGTGAACCAACTTCAATGTTTAGTGATGTTGCCAGCCTTTGTCTGCTAACTTTAAGTAACTGTTCTGTGTTGTCAGATGAACTTTGGGCCATAACTAATTAAACAGAAAAACGAGTCTGATCACAGTGCTGACGACCCCCCTCTACCATACAAAGAGGGATTGAGCATTCAGCATTAGTTTGACTTCAAGCTGCGTACCATTGAAATTGAAATGTCAGTCTAATGGGTGGGCTGCACTGGGATACACACTGAGTGACTGTCAGCAACTGACATATCTATGGAGACTGTCATTTGTGTCAGAGGAAGGAAAAATTCAGGTTTCGATGCTAAAGCAATTTCATCTCAAAGCACATTTTTACTAGATTTATTTTAAACTTACTCTGGTTAGGTTAAGTTTTAGTATGGAAAAGATAATGAGTTAATGTTATAATTATGGGGTGGTTGAACATGACAAGATTTGACCAATCGAAAGACACATATACAGTATGGCTACAAATAGCCCAAACAGTCTTTTAACATACACAGTTGACTCCCTTTAATATTTCAGTCACTTACCCGAACACTAAAGCTTCAGCAGTCCATTGCTTCTGCCTGGAAATTGCATCTAGCAATGCTCATCTCATTCACTATCCTACATCTACAGGAAGGACCATCATCCTTCTTATAGCATTTCCATCTTGCCTGCATTGAGTGCATTACAGAACCTGAAGATCTGGTCTAGTAAATTAAATTCATATTCAAGCCTTTCCCTTCTTGGCTAAAAAGAATATTAGGGTTTCGTACTATAGCGTCTAGTGTTACATTCAGCTTTAAGTCATGGAGACTATTTACACCATCCTTTGATGAATCTCTTAGGTGACTGTGATCACAAGTAATAAGTAATAAGCAAGGGTTACAGAGGGTAGAGGAGGAGTATAAGTCTTTGTCAGTTCATTATCATCTTTGAGCAGCATGATTCCTGTTGGATCTGAGAAACAGGAGAGGAGGGGCTGAAGCAGTGTCAGAGTCAAACAGCACTTTAAATATAATCACCAGTGATCTCTGTCCAAGCAAACACATATGACAACATCAGATCTTTTCCTATTTTCCTATAGTAAAATGGTTAGGTAGATTATTCTCCAAGAATTTGTAAATTTTTTTTGTCTTTTTTAATCATATGACTAACATCTTTTTAATTATAATAGGTTTACTTTCTGCTAATTCTCAACACAGGGTGAAGTGCACACTGTTGTAATACGGGATCCAGGAGGCACTTTTGGGTCTCAAACTTGGGTTCCTGTGGGTTTGGGCTAGTACAGGGTTAGTCAAATTATCATCAAGTAAGGCTATGTCCAGAACATGACTGCCATCTTGAAAGCCACCATATTGAATCACGGGCAAGTTTTTTAATATAAATTTGCAATATCTCTTGTGGTTCAAAAGTTAACACAGAAAGTTCTCAAATTTAGTTGTTCGTCACAAGTAACTAATGATGGAATTGACAATTCTGATGTCCAGGGAACACATCTGCCATATCATATATGCAGGCTTTAACAACCGACACCCAGAAAGATCACCATTTTCACACAGTACTGTTGCATCCATCATAGCTAAACTGTGAGAAACCGGCCGTGGTGGTAGTTGTCTGAAGACTGCTACTGATGAAGAAACATCAACAATGGCTTTGGCAGTGTTCACGAAAAGTGCATGATGCAGCATGCGATGTCTCGCAGCAGAATGTAATGTCAGTCAGTCATGCCTTATAAGGATTCTTCATAGCAATAAGTGGCACAACTTCCAGATCCAGCTGCAGCAGACACTGTCAGAGAATGACCCCGATAGAGTTCTGCATTAGACCAACTTCATCCAGCATTCACACAGGGCATTCTGTTTGGTGACAAGGCCAATTTTATGTCAGTGGTCATCTGCCAGAACGTGAGGTACTGAAGTGAAGGAAACCCTCGTTGGACAATAGATACCAAATTCGTAAGTGACGTTAAGGTTATAGTGTTGTGTGGAATATGGGGCCCCTGTGTAATTGGACGCATTTTCATCAACCAGATCCAAAATTCTCAGTATTATGCCATAATGTTATAGAAAACAGTGTTCCCATCAATTCTGACCAAATTATTTAATTATTTGTTTTCCCTATTATTTCCAATAGGTTGATGCTCCAGCACAATTCAGAGCAAGTATTCATCATTTAATGGATATTTAATGACCTGGTCATTCCCTGTGGAATGGTCACCCAGATCACCTGACCTTACACCACTCGACTTTTATCTCTTGGGTCATCTAAAAAAAAAAAAGGATGCCGAGAAACTCTGCAACAACCACCACCTTCAGCACAGCATCATGGAGACAGCATTTCTCCAGATATTCTCATGCAGGTTCACAACGATTGAATCCCTTTCCTTCTGCTCTGTGTTCAGCACCAGGGACAATACACAACAGTTGTTGATGCAACTGTCGGTGTTGATAACTTTTGAACCAAGAGATATTCCAAATCTTGTGGCAATTGATTTCTGAGACAATTCTGGTATTCTTTTATATGATACATGACCACCTTATCATTGGAAAAACCTGCCCTAGATCCAATATGGCAGCTTTTAAGATGGGGGCAATGTTCTGGACATTGCATAAACTACACAGACTTGAGCTAATTCTGTATTTCTTTCTGGCTAAAATATATAAACATCACACGGACATATTTTTGTTAAAATTGTCTTTTTATGACTTAATTCACGCACAATACATTTATAACTGATCTGTGTATATTAAATTAAACACTACCTATTCATCATTCTAAAATCCAACATAATATGTCAACATGACAAAAATACAGGCAGAGATTTAACTGGAGCTAGCGGCATGTATTCATAAATTGCTTAAAGAGTTCTATATTTTTTTCATGACTAATGCACAAAAAAATTATTTTGATCTTGCTATAAAAGTGCCCTCTTATAGAGAGTACAATGTGCATTTTAAAGTCGCTAGTAGATATTAGTGCATGTCTAATAATGGTAGTTTGAAGTATACTTTACTACATAGTTAGGCAAATTCCACATTCACTGTTCTTGCACATATATTGACATAAATAATTAACTACAATAAAAAAATTATCTTGGGTTCACACTGCCAGCAATTGAATAAATGATAAAGTACATATAAAACACCTGAATGTTTTAATTTGCATTTTCCATACTGTTCCAACTTTTGAGTTGATTTGGGGTTGTATTTTATTGGCTAGGCAACAGCTTGCTACTGGGATATTCAATAAGATTAAGCAGCATTCAGCCTTTGCATTTGTCCTATTTGCAATAGTGACCTCATGTGGCCCGTGGTTAGGAATGTGCGTTCCTCTTTGTAGACATCATGAAAGGACAACAGACTACAGGTACAGGTATCTAACACAAAATATACACAGTAAAAAAAGAACCTGTTTTGAACACCTGTGTTTGAACTATTTTTGTTATTTTAGGGGGTTCTTGTTGTACAGCTTACAATGGGTTTGCTTAATTAAAGTACATTACAATTTCCTCAAAGAACACTGATTCAGGAAATTAAGGCTCTCTTCAAGTGGGATTGTATCTGGAGTTAACTTGTACAACAAGTAAATTTTTTCATTTATTATGACAAAGTCATAATAGTCACAAAGTCACAAAGTCCCATAATTTGTTCACCTATTTAGCAATCATTTTGCAGATAGAGACTTATACAAAGAGAATTGCAACTGTCCAAGCAATTGTGGGTTAAGAGCCTTGCTCAAGGACAATTTAAGTTAACAGTACAAGCAAACCTTGCTACCTTTGAATGTGATCAATGTAAAACCTTCTCAATGACGCATTCTGTATGCCTGTTTCAGCGTTCTATTTTGAGTAGACCCTTGTTCATAACCTGCACAAACCTGTGACTTTGTGTTCTTTACTGTGTCAGAGTGCTTTTCTTACCATCCTAAACACCAGAATATAAAACCAAAAACAATTACCTCATAATTATTATAATAGGATAATTCTATATTTCCGTCAATGACTGCAAGCTGTCCTGCCATGTCAATGAGGCCTTTAGTTATGTAGAAGTTACCAGGGGTTCATTTATAACTTCATAGACTATTACATGCCATGCACTTTTAGTAACCTTTGTTGGCCAACCATATGACTCAAAAAGAGAAACAATGTTCTTGAATTCCCTCTAGTTGTACACAGTAGGTTTGACTGATTCGGTGAAGCTTAAACTTTTTTGAGATTTTTAGCATTTTCCATCCTGATGCAATTATCAACTTGTAATGAATTAATTTTGATAGATGAATAAATTGTATTCCTGATCCCTTAATATACAGCAGATCGTTTTCCTCGTTTTTCATTTTTGTCACATTTTTTAAACTTGATTCTCTTTATTCACTTGTAGAACTTGTGTGAGAATCTGCAGATGTATTAGATCATATTTATGCAGAAATATAAAATATCACTAAATTGTTGTTTTAAAAGAGCAGAATAGTAAATATAATTCTATGTGGCATAAAACTAACCTAAACATTTAAAAAATGACGTTATACCATGGTGAGACACAACTCTGTGTGCTGGTGTGTTTGTGTGTGAATTTGTAATTATTCTAAGACATATTATCATTGAAAAGATGGCAAAGTATCCTCAGCTACAAGTATATTTAGCCACAACCACATCTAGCTATAGCTTATAGCTTTAGCTGCCCTGTGAAGCTAAATTACAAAATACAAGTCACTTCACCCCAACTCTGCCACTTATATGCTATTTATGATAGACTGATAACTAAATGCTACACTAACACCTCCCTTGTTGCTTCTTCAGACAGTTAATGGAGAAAGGCCTCAATTATGGATGCTTGTGAAGAACATTAATTATTCAGTGTAGCTTCAGTGGCATAGACCTCTCAATAACTGTGGTTGAAATATTGGCAAGAGCAAATACCACCTGTTTAATTATGGTGATTAGCTCAGGGGGGCAGCTACAATAGAACTGTATTTGTATATTTCACTGTTAATCATGTTTCTGCACATAAGGATTTCATGAAAAAATGTAAATCTTTCTCTTGACTTGATACACTAGTATATTAATTGACAAAAAACTAACATCCAAATATCGGATTGCTCGAAACTTAGCATGTAGGTTAGTTATGTCTCAGGCAAATATGAAAATGATTTCAGGTGTGGTCTGAGTACACAATGGGTCTTACCGCAGGAAGTTGTAAAAGTATAGTCTTTAGCAATTAATTCAGGTTCTCTTTGGAAACCGACGGTGCTTGGATTTATGAAAGGGGCACTGGTAACCATGGTTAACAGAAGAAAATGTAAAGGTCCCATTAGCCTTTTAAAACAACCAGTCTGCTCTTCTAATCGGCATGACAGAGTGATATCAGCTGTCTTATCCTGGTAAACCTTTCTTCTGAGCTAAAATGAGGGTAAATGTGATACAGGATACAATACAGTATGCAAAAGCAGAAAAAAACAAAAGTATGATGTTTCCACCGACATGCTTCATGGTTGGGACACTGTACTTGAGGTTGAGCCTTCTTCTTCCTCCAAATACACCCACTTGTTTTCTTACCAAAAATACTCTATTTTGGTTTCATGACCTTCTCGCATGCCTCCTATGGATCATCCAGATGGTCATTGGCAAACTTCAAAAGGGCCTAGACATTTACTTGCATGAGCAGAGGAACCTTACATGCCCTGCAGGATTTTAATCTATGACAGCTTAGTGTGTTACTAGCAGTCATCTTTGAAACTGTCATCCCAGCTCTCTTTAGGTAACTGACCACGTCCTGCCATGTCCTGTAGCCGATCCCAGCGTTGTGTAGGTCTGCAATTTTGTCCCTGTATACAGGTAACAAGTTCACAGATGTGCAGTTAATAAAGGTAATGCAGAATAGGAGGGCCATAATTATTGCTGGTTGGTAGGTGATCAAATACTTATTTCATTTAAAAAATGCAAATTAATTATACTAAAATCATACAATGTGGCTTTATGGATTTTTTTAGATTCTGTCTCTCACAGGTAAAATAAAAATTACAGACCTCTCCATTCTTTGTAGGTGGGAAAACTTGCAAAACCGACAGTGTATCAAATACTTATTTTCCCCACTGTACATATATCATTATTACATTTACGCATATAAATATTCATTCAAGTCTAACAGCTCCTTCCTGCTGAGTTATTGCTTGTCAATCAGTAATAACTATTCTTGTTCCCTTCATGTGAGCATAAGCTTTCTTCCATGTATGAAATGTTTAATTCCACAATTCTTTTAATTTGGCGGTTCAGTAGGCCTCTGTATTGTAGCTGTAATGTATCACACAGACAGATTCACATAATAGTATTATTAGTGTCAGCAAATCATGTTTGTTTGTTTATTTGTTTGGTTTATTTATTGCTGCTTTCAGCATCATTTTCACTAGAAGGTCATTCTGGTGACACTAGATACACAAGGTCACATCGAAAGCAGTCATACATGTACACCCAGATCGGTACAATGCAGCATTAACAATTAGCCTAATGCATGTCTTTAGACTGTTGGAGTAAACTCACATGGACAGAAAGGACCTGTAAGGCTGGGTTTAATTAGCGGAGGTACATACATCGTAGCAAAAACACAGGTGTTTAACTGCAAATCGGCATGCAAAAGCACAACAGACTACAATCCAAGGTCAAATCACAATCAGAGTCCAAAGAATGAGGCAGGAATCGTAGCACAACGGGGATTGTGAGAGTGTGAGTTAGTGGGCGTAGTCCGCCGAGTAGTCTGTGTGTGTGACAGGACTGAGGTCACTCCACCTGGGATTGAACCCAGGACCTTCTTGCTGTGAGGCTACCCACTGAGTCATGTCATACAAGCTTATTGCTCACATAAGCCCTGGTAACTCATGTATTAATAACATATTACATGTTACTTCTAAATTCAAACTGTTATCTGCAATTGCGAAATATTATAAATAAGCTGCCTGGGGTACTATTCAAACTGAACTATTAAACCAAACCAACAAACATTAACACAAGGGAAAGGTTAGTATGGTCAACTTTAACTGCATATTTCATACAAGTTGCTGAACAATTGTAACATTTTATGTACTATGTATACTGCTCACAAAAATTAGAAAAAATAATAAAAAGGTTTTATTTCATTAAACAATATAATTAGAAAATCAAATGAAAAATCTAAGAAATTACGCAAATGAGATGCAAACTCGTTTATCTTCATTGAGTAGCAAGTGATATATTCATGAGAACAGAAGTATGTCAAACTGGACAAGAGTCCCACTCACTGACATTTCATTAGGGTGTATGGTGACCCAGAAACCTACCAAAACACACTGATCATCTTCATATCCATTTTGAAATATCCCCTAATTTTTATGAGAAGTGTATAAACAAAGCTTATATGTAGTCCAGAAAAAGAAAATACTACAAATTATAGACACGCACACACACACACACACACGCACACTCACACATAAACACACACACACACACCAAGATCAGACTCCCAAAGGCTCAGACCCGAAGCAAGCTCTCAAGCTTTATATAATGCAGAGAGCTGCTGAGGCATTTAACTGACAGCAGCAATTACTAGTGATGAATGACGGAGCAAAATAAGTGGCATAGTGACACCAACAATATTGAGAATGAATTACAAAGTGACAGGATGAGCCCAAAAAAAAAAAAGTAATTAAATTAACATATTTTGTCCCCACGCACTCATCTCAGCAACATGATGCCACATAATGATTGTGTTTTTTCTAAAATTTGCTATAACTCAAATGTAACTATTATCTCTATTATCTGTGTTTCTAAATAACACTGAGTAACAATTCCTTTAGTGTTTCCACTGTATAAACCTATTTCAGGTGTAGATTTTGTTTTGAATTGAATTAATTTAAAACATTGCTTTTGGATGTTTTGAATTTAAAACAAAAGCAGCACTTGAATAGGTTGATATAGCAGAAACACAAAAGTTGGAAATGTTACTCATAGTTATTTTTTCCACAAACTTCATTCTTTCAATTCACACACAGAGACAAAAACAAACAATTATCGTTAGTGTATTTAGTATCCAATATGGCATTGCACACACAACACTGAATGTAAAATATCATATATATATGCCACCTGAAGATGATTCTGTAAAGATGAAGATAAAATAAAGATGACCTATAAAGAGACCCAATTCCTGAACAACCATTGCAGAGTATTCATCTAGTGATATTGTGCCTAGCAATACTGAATGTCTGTTATTCTATTGTGCCTGCTGGATATTTACCCTTGTTCTCTGTTTACTGTTTACACCTTTGCCTCTGCTTGTGATATTACATTTGCACCTGACCTGACCCTTTCTATTCGACTACGCCTCTGGATTGTGTTTTGGATTCCTGTGCTTGCCATTTTACCTGGAAGTAAAGCATTTGAACTGCACTTGCTTCCATTTCATCCTTGTTATGTCCTGAAAAAGATGCTGTGGTAAAGTGGTCTTTCCTTTTAACAGTAGAATGTGGTTGTTTGGGTCATCACTGGATGGTGTTATGCATCCATCATTCAAAATAGCAGCAACAATCACAGAATAGGTAGTGGGTTTTGTGATTGCTTGATGGCAGAGCAGTGTATCCCTTTACTTGTAGTATGAGTCACTCCCCAACCCCACCATCATGATCTCCATGAGGTGGGTTAAGGTATATTTTATCCCATCCTTCGTGAGTGTGCACTGTAATTCAATTTTTGTGTCAATTTAACTTACTAATATTATCTGATCTATTTCTTTGGCCATTTGACAGAAAAATGATGTTTTTGATGCAAGAATCTGTGTCGAGCATGTTAAACACATGAATATATTACAATACCTTCAAAGAGTATTCCTTCCTTTTCTTACTTCAATAGGTCTGAAGTAATGCATTCCAACCTGAGTGAATGGAGGTTAACTGAGCATCTGTTAGATGGGAGGTCAGACATTTCCTGTTCTCCGGATCTTCAACATTGTCTGCAGAATGTCATGTCATGTCAAGCAAGTGAGTTGGCATGAGGAATCCAAAATTGTTACCGGAGAGTCAAATGACTCCTCCTACTATGGCCAACCTTTTTATGCACGCAATACAGAATGGGCTCTGACATGTTAATTCTCACTTAGCTTCACAGGATACAGTTCATGTAGATTACTGGATTTCTGTATTTAAATTGCACAATTTGAGATGTAAAACATACTGCTTTATCAACTTTATTAAAGTCCTGAAATTAATGTTTGTGAGTAAGCTCTTTTTTAGCTTTGGAATTGATATGTTATTGTCAAAACATGTAATATTTCATTTTGTCACACCTCTTCCTAAGTGTGTCTTTGAACAGTAAAAGCCATGCCACTGGTTGTTTCAGGTATGTCCACCTGGAAAAGTATGAAAGCAGATTGAGGCAAGACTGTTTCACTGGCTCAAGAGATGTGACATGAACAGCAGCTTCCTGTTGTTTTCATCAAAATGACATCCCAGTCTCCAAGTGCAACTGACCACTGAGAATGCTTGTGAAGGCGCTGAAGGAAGGTTTTGGCTGATAAGCCATGTAAAGCCTTATCAACTGGGTTTTCTTTAGAAGAAATGAGCCAGAGAGTGATTAACTAAGATTCTATTTGCACCGTATGTCTAAAATGTTTTGCTTATGCTTACAATATATTCCATAACTCTCATGCTGTCAGACCAGAAGATGCAATCTGATAATAAAAACTGCAGTTTTCAGTCTGTGATCCAGTCATGCAACTACTGCTAACTTCTGTGAAAGGGATTTAACAGGTGTTAATTTGGCTTTTCCATAGTACACAGAAATTTCATGCTTACAATTTTTGATCTTAAGGTAGGGCACAGCACCATAACTTAATTCACTAGAATCACAAGTGTGGGGTAGCTATGCAAATGGCATGGCAATAATATACTCTTCACTTTTACTGGAATATCCTGTAGGTGGAGTGAGCCAAACCATTTTCCCACTAAGCAAGTCAGAATCAACTTCCAAGATTTGCAAGACATTTTGCTACAAGAGTAATGATGTCCACAAAGCCAAAAATGGATCAGAAGTTGAACAAAACTGGGCAGAATGCCAAGTATGATTTACTGGTTAGATTTAATTGCTATCGTCAAAAATCTGGACATTTCAAGACATGTGTTAGATCAAATTTGTAAAGTGTCCCAGTGTGATTTAGTGTGTGACCTGAGAGGGAACTTCCTGCTTCCATTTAAATGTATACAAATTCAAATTGTATTAAGTGGGTTTGAAAAGGAATTCATGAACATATCCTGTGTTCTGTGAGCTGTTAGGAAATGTCTCGTTTTGTTCACCTGAGCACAAATTGTTGACACTTCTTTGCTACCCAGGTCACATGAACCATTATTTTTATAGCAGTGATTAATTCTGCAGGGTCTTAAATAAATTAGAGCAACATGCCAAGTAGCATATTTGTCAAATCAGGGCCATGGAGCAGCTCTTTATTCAAAGAGTTTCCACCAAACTGTACTTTACTGTCAAACATCACACTTGGTTCCTTTGCTGCGAGTGACACATGCTATACAGAAACTTAATTATTTTTGGGGGGGAAAAGGGGTATGCATGTCCCTACATTTTTTCAAAAGGCAGTTTTGGTCCCCTGCATTGTACTGTCCAAAAACAATGTTACGCTTTATTAACATGAGCTGGCCTAGCACTAGGACCAAGCGGAAAACCAAGAAGGACCAAGCCCACAAACTCTTCAGTTGGCTCTGCCGTATATTGCCAACGTGTGATCGTACGTACCCGCTGTCATTTCATCTGGTTGTATAAAGTAACTGAGCGTCTTTTCACAAACTGGTGTTTTGCTAGTTGGTCAGGATAAGTTTATCTGCACTATCAATTGTCAACATGTTGTTTGTCATGCTTGAACATGTTCTGAATGGGTCAAGTCAGATGGACATGTTTTAATATGTTTTTTATATAGTTTTAATTTACATTAACCGTTTGAGTATGTGTCTGTGTGCGTGTGTGTGTGTTTGGTAATTAGGCGCAGCCTGGTGGTAGGATGTCTAAAAAACGAAAAGAGGATATAAGAGACTTCTTTAAAAGTAAAAATGTAAGTGTGATATGTCCATCCATGTTGCCATAAAAGGTCATATTCTACTGGACATATTCTATTTCCCATAGCTCGGCAAAATATTATAACATATATTTTAATTAATAATTAATATGACTACAAATTATAGTAAAAATTTAAACAATTTACAGATATCCAACACCTCCTTCAAAAACAAAGCCGGCCTTTTAAAACTAACACCTGACCATACAACTGACACCTTATTATTATTATTATTATTATTATTATTATTATTAGTAGTAGTAGTAGTAGTAGTAGTAGTAGTAGTAGTAGTAGTAGTACAAGTAGTAGTATTACTTTTATTTTATTTTTTATTATTTTATTTTATTTTATGTATTATTTATGTGCAGCAACTGTTTAAAGAACACCAACAATGAAAGTTTGTGGGGATATATACATTAGAACCTTGGATTACAAATGTAATTTTATACATCCATATTGTCGGTGAATAAAATACACATAATTATTGTAAAACTGCAGAAAAACACAGATGACATATAATATGCCATATATGCATATACCACACTAGTCTCAGGCTGCAACTCACAATGACGTATATACCAGAATACCCCTTGGTCAATATATTGTTTATAAATCATTTATATTAATCACAGAACACTTGATGCTTTTCAAACTTTGTCAAAAGATGGTGAGCATTTGGGCTATGGGCTATTTGCGTATTGTTGTGCATGATCATACTGGTGATACAAAAAGGGTTCAAGTGTCCAAACGGTCTCATGCCGATACTATTTTATCTATGTTTCGCTGAATCAGACACTATTCACTCAAGAGGGATAGGTTTTCCAAGGTTTCTTCCTTCTATATTCAGGGAGTGTTTTCTTGCCACTATCACCCTAGGCTTGCTCAGTTTGGGACTGGCCTTTTATGATAATATAATATTTTAAAGCTGCTTTAAGACAATGCAACATTGTAAAAAGTGCTAAATAAATAAATTTCACTTTTGACTATTCTCAAAAACTACTAAAAATATTTTTGAGACACCATTCTTTTCTCCATTATGCAGTTCCATGAAGTCATGGATATAATTTTTTACTAACAGGTTTTCCAAGTTGGCGATAGATGTCCTATTGACTTTTCTATTCCATCTCAACGCCAAGTGGGCCGTTAATAACCAAGACAAGAAGGGTATAAACAGCAAGAGGTCTACTATCTACACTATTTATTGCATTCCAGTCATCTCCTTTTAGTATCCCAATGCTAGCACCAATTGGTGTGAAGTCAACATCATTAAGATAAAATTATTTCCTTGTATCCTTCACTTTTGGAATATTACTTTGTCACATTGACAAACTGTGTTTGTGTAAAAACATCCATTTGAGAAATGTGCCACTCACTAATGCAGCTACTTTTATGGCAGACATTTTGTAACTGGTTATTGTTTTTTTCTTGACTAATTGCTTTCGAAATTATCTGTTTTCTTTCCAAGGGCATACAGCTACAGAGTCAACTCCTTAGTACAAACGTTGCTCCCTCGTGTAAGAAATCATATGTTTATGTGCATTTCATTCCTTGCTTCAATTTCACTTTGACAGCAAAGGTTGGAAATTATTCTCATGATCCTACCCCAAAACAGCTTCTGGTTGCCAGAGAGACAACAGAGTCAGAATCAGTAAATTCATTGCTGTGTTCTAAGGTTTAATTTGCTATCCTTTCTCTGTATGTGCAAGGTTATCTTTATTTGTCCACATTGTAAGATATAAACTTCTAACAACTTTTGCTCATATGCTCTCTTTCTAAGCATCCAAAGCACATTAGGTTAGTGTTCAAGAACTCCAACGTTTTTGTATTCCGCGTGGTTTGAAAAGTTTCACATTCTCACGCAGAAATCTTTTTGCAGAACATGCAGGACTTTGAATGCACTTGAACTTCTGATCGCAGTTGAGGTTTGTTTATTATGCAACTAAAACCTTGCTTAGAGTGACATTTGTGAAACAGCTGTAGCAAAACTGTACCCCTTCTACTCGCTCTATTCTCTTTCCAGTAGTTCAAGGCTCTAAACTAGATTTTAAAATAGATTTGACTCTTTTGTGCCAACCATTTGTTGTATGCCATTTAAAAAACAAACACTTCTCCCTCAGGTACCCTTGGAAATAAAATGTATTTCTCTGTTTACAACAGCAAAAGATTTTAAAGATATATCGTAATTCCAGGCATTGAATATCTGGAAGCAAAACAAACAACTGGATACAAAATCATGTACTCATACTGGGATAAATAGCATATAATATATAAAATAGTACATACATAACATATACATAAAAATAAAAGGTTTTACTACACATGTTCAGACCCAGTGTTGGTAATCAGCAGTTATATGTTGCAATGTTAAATTAATATGCAGGATTTAATAACTTGTGTTGTCTTTGTTAGCCTGTAATTATATACATAGATTTGATTCAAATACTGATTTTTTACAGTTATTTTCACCAAATGTATGTTTATTTATTTAAAAAATGTAAGTTAAGTGGATCTGCAGGCTGTGCTGTTTAAATTACGCCCAATACTCTACCAAATATGTTACATGGGCTTCCTGCAGTAGTGGCTGCTGGTCTTTCAAAGAGGGGAAACTCATTGCTAGCTTACATCATAAAACTAGTCAATTTAATGTAAATCAATGTAAATTCTGCCCGTCCTTTTAAAAAATAGTCTGTGAACCTATCATACCAAGTAGCCGTCTTAAAGAACTTAAAAAAAACCTTTTTAAACAGGAAAAAATCCTTTCTACACCCGCTGATGCCACTGGTTTGAGACAGCAGGGTCATTGCACGTACCAAAATAAACTAACGAAACAATATTAATCTCAAACATGCAAATGTTATATTGTAATAAGTTAGATAAACATTTGCTAGACAGATACCTGAATGAAAGCCAGCAAGCACACAAACAAGAATGTGAGAAGTGCACTACAGAGGTGAAAACATTCAGCATTGCAAATAAGATAAATTCTACAAATATGCTGACATAACTAAAATATGTAAAAAAGGGTTTTGAATATGCAGAAACAAGAAAGGAGATTACTGTAGGAAATTATGGAAATAGGTTCCTGGTTTCTGAGCATTCACTATCCAAACCATGGTCTGAAAGGAGATACATTTATATATTTAGGGGTTGAATTGTATCTTGTTTAGCCTGGGATGTGAATGACTGACGTGTTAAGTGAAAAACAGGAAAGGTACAATTATTGGTGTTATACATTTAGGCAGAATGTGGTATGAATATTTTCTCAATACTAAAGTACATTTGATATTTTTGTTTTTATTATTTTTGTATTTATTACCACATATGTACAGTATGTACACATATGTATGGGGTGATACCCCACACTGAAATGTCCCCTAATTTTTGTGAGCAGTGTATTTAAACATCTGCAGTTATGTAATCTATAACTGTATATTCGTAGGCAATTTCATACAGAAGCGGTAAACATTTGTATTTCACAGCCAACTGTCAGCAGTATGAGCACATATCATTTTGTGCAGAGAGAACATGCAGCATGAGAACTACCATGCTACTGAATTCCCCTGCAGAACCCCGTGTCTATATTTTCACTAGATTTGTTTTGTAGCTCGTCACCCCGGCAAACCTCAGGATAAGTAATTAAATCTGGTGCCACCACAAACCCAATACACATTTCCTTTCCTGTGACACTTGGACCGCAGACATCATCATTCATTCACACACTCAAACCTCTCCTGACATTTACAAAACAAAGAAGGAAGGGTTGACTAGCATTCACAATGTGTCACAGTGTTTACAGTGTCACAGTAGTGCTCCTAATGGTTTACGTTAAACACAAGCTTCATAGCCAAATCCATAGTATTACATTTTTTATGTTTTATTCACTGTTTATTTTTGCTTTTATTCTTGTAATATGATTGAGGGTCACTTAAGGGCTTTTAAATAAAATGCATTATTATTATTATTAGTATTATTATTATTATTATTATTACTACATTATTAGCTGCATTATTGAGTGTAATTGTGTATCCAGCTTGATTTTTATAAACAATGGGTGCTGTTCTGATTGCCTTGGTGCAACTTTTCTCAAGAGGTCTCTCAGCAGATGTTCATTTATCAAGATACATCATCCGTATAATTAGGTATAAATAATATAAATAATTAATTATTATTAATTCTATATATTATTAATTATAATATAATGAATTCAGTATAAATTAGTTTAAAATGTATAATTAAATTGACTAACTCATAATGCACTGTAAAAAAGTCAGACAATGCAACAGGCATGGTGTTAGCCTGAGGCATGTTAAACAGCAGACTTTGTTCAAATAGGTTTTATTATTTGTGAGAAAAATGATAATAAAATGTGTCAAGTGTGTGGGTTTGATTAAGTGGATTTATATACACATGTACACCTACGTCTGAAGTCACACAACTGCATGTGTACAAATAATGGAAATGAATGTTTAGAGCTGGGAGAAGATGTTAGCAATGGCATTTATGATTGTCTTCACAATCTTCACATATCCTTATCCAAATGTATAATGATGGTTATTATAATAAAAATAACAACAACAATACTAATAAATGTGATATATTACAATAAATGTTACATTTGATGCTGATATATGATTTATTTAAATAATAAATACATGGCCAGGAAACTTCAGTCATTTCAGTCATTGTGTTCAGTTCATACCTATTAAATAAATTTGTTTAATGGTTCACGGTTTTATGTAAAATTATCATGCTGAGAATATTCTGAATGCTATGAGAATTAAAAGTAGCTGAAATTTGGATTTTCTTAAGCTCATTACGGTCGTGCTCTTGCAATGGATCACCTCATTTTGGGTAAGTCATTGCTATGCCAAAACAGGACTATGCTATTTAAAAAGAATATGTTAATTATTAATGCTTTTGTGTGGGAACTCATTCAAATTCGCACAGCATGTGAACAAAATTCTAGTTATATGCATAATGAAATGGGAAACAAGCCTGATAATTACAGGCAAAGCCTTTTCTTCTCAGCATAAAAAGGATTTAAACCTTACCTCGTCTGATGTTCTCCTAAAAGTTCTTGTTAGCTTAACTGACCCTTAACTGATGGGAGGAACAGACTGCAAATATAATTTTCTGTAGTGCTGTTTTAAATTTGCCACAATAACATTTTGCACCAACATCTGCACAGTTTCCATATTATTACTGGCATCTACTTACATTCACTGGTCATTTTATTAGATTCATTTACAATAATGGTGCAATTTACTGGTTTGCGGTAAATGTGTAATGAACACTTGTCTGCCTCACTTTACCCTGTCCATCAATAGAAAAGGCTTAGCACTGGGTCAGCAGTGACCATAATGAGTAATTGACCATTCCTACCATAGCAGTGACAGCAATGCGGTAGGTGGTGGTAGCATGAGTGTACAAGGTCTAGCAGCATTGCTGGGTTTTTAAACACAGTGTACACTTACTCGTCGTATTACAAGAAGCACCGAAGTACATTGTAAGTACATTTTATTGTTTTACACAGCTAAAATGGGTCTTCCACACCATCAACCTTCAACAGTTTTACAAACAGCAGATTTGGATGGCTTGAGAGCTGGAGAGAGAACGTAAAAGAGTCAGATGGGGCTGAGTGAGGGACAGTAATTTTGCTTTAAAAGAACAGGGAACACTTTCAATAAAACTACTACATAATATTTTATGAATTGAACTTTTTTCGCTGGTCAACATATAGTAATCATAGAATTTATGTTTGTATTAAAGAGACAGTGTACTTTAAAGTACACTGCTATAAAGAGGTGATCTATCTGTGACTACACTCTAGATAAATGGTAATATGTGTGCAGGTTGTCTAGAGGTTTAGAATGGTGGAATATTTTGGAAAGTATTAATAAGTAGTAATATGGTCTAATGATTTATGTAATTATGGATGATTAACATAATTTAAACATAAAACCAACATTATGTATTATACTTACTCTTTATTAAGAAGGTTGCTGTACATTCAGATTCTGTTAGGCTTTTTTTATTGTACAGCACAAACAGTTGAAACAAACATGACTGAAATCAGTGTTTGTATAGATGTTCAGAGTTTGTTTAGATTAGATGCATGTGTAGATGCTGTTCTGTTCATAATGAAGATCTTTAATACCAACCGTGATATGATATAATTTACCAATCAGTATGGCAAACAAACCACTAACACAAAGATCTGCCCCTCCTCTAAACCCACCCTCACATACAGCAAACAAACTCATGGTACGTACCAGGGATAACTTTTCACATAAATAAACTAATACACAAGCACACAGACATGCATGAGCTTTATATAAGATCCACAGCAAGCCACAGACATAAAACAAAAAATGAAGACACAAAATAAAGAGATCATCGAGCTGCTAATTTACATATTGTAGCTGGAAATGTTCACAGGGGGAGTCAACACTACAATATCCATCAATTAATCAATATGACTAATCACTGTCAAGGTTCACTTGCATGAACAAGCGGTTGAACCCAAGCGCAAGGAAGCAGGACTGTGCAGAGAAGAAGGGCATAAAGTCCTTACGCAATTCACAAACAAGGGGACGTTTCAATACATAAATACATGCATATGCATACATACAGATATGTGGTAATATGTATGGATGGATATGAATGTATATATGGGATCAAAGTGTGAGGGATGTAAATGTAACAATGACAGATACGCTAAAGTATAAATGCAGAGAGTAGTGGTGAAAATAAGAACGATCAACAGTGGGGACAGAACCTGGATCAGTAGAGCAGAAGCTCTGTGCATTACAGATGAGCTACACATGGGGATGCCCAAATGCGAAAGTGGTGCCCTTTAAAGAGCAGGCTAAGGAGACTGACTCAATTTCTCTAAGACAGCAAGGGAAGCTCAGATTAATCTAAGCTGTCAAAAATTGTCAAATATGTACATTTGTGTTAACAATTCATTGACTACAAATGTGTTAGAACATGTTCATCTTGAAGATGAACTGATTCGATTTTGTTAACTTCTCATTCACACCGGTAGCATCACTGAACATAGATTTCGAGAAATCGTTTTCTTATATGGTCTATGATCAATGCATCTGCCCATAGAAGTTCATTCACATCAATGGGGCTGCATAGAACAGCTTTCATTGCCTTGAAACTTGACAGTCATTGGATAAATGCCAATACATTGTCCAGACTCTGAATGCTCAATGTCTCTGGGGATAAATGTGGCTGTGGGCTGGCCTCAGCTGGCCTGGGTGTTGAGCTTCCGCGTTATGATTGGAGGATCAGTCGAAAGGCTGAAATCCCATTTTGATTGACAGTTATTTTAAGATATGCACCGTCACTTCATTGGGAGCTCAGCTCCATCGCGGACGTGAAGTCAAAAGACAAATTGCAATCCATTTCTTGGTATTGCTTGGCGAAATTACATAACCATTTCCATTGTTAATTTATTACACTATAAATACAACACAATCATAGTATTTCCTTAAATAACCTGTATATTTGAACAATATAACAATGTCACGTCATCAAACACCAGGGCCAGACTTGACGTTCAAATGACTTTACTTGCACCTCTGAGTCATGACTGCTGCTTCAGCCTCACGCAGTCACGTTACAGAAAACAGGACTGTAATTATAAATGGAGCAGGTGAACGGTGGCTCCTGTGGGGAATGAGGTCGTCCTTCTCTGAGGGTTAGTATCACAATGCCGAGCCACCTGCTGCCACAGCAGATCCAGTGATTGTACCCTCTGACTTTGTTTCTCCTGGAGTTAGATGGCTCTTGTCTACAACACTGACTTTCCAAGCCCACACTGAGATCCGCTTAGAAATCAACGCAGAAATGCCACTAACGACTCTGTCTTCATCTGGGTCCTTTCAATCATGGCAGCTGCTACCCGCACTGCCGACTTCTGTACTACTATTATTTTGATTGTCCCGCTAACGCCTCTCTTTTGTTTTCATTGATTTTTCCAAACTAACTGAGAACACTTGGTTTTGCTGTAATTAACGTCATCAAAATGTTCCTTGTATGTAATGGTTGCATCTGTGCATGATTTGTGTGTTGGCGTTGGCACCCTGGAAGTCTGTGAGACACTGTTACACTGTGCACTTGTTGTCATGTCTAGTCACTCCCTCACTTGTGTGTGTGTGTGTGTGTGTGTGTGTGTGTGTGTGTGTGTGTGTGTGTGTGTGTGTGTGTGTTTGTGTTGCTCCCTCACACCTGCATTTTATCACACCTAATTACCAGATGGGTTAACCGGTATACATAATGGCATGGTACGTTATCAAGCATGCAGTATTGATTGTGTTGTGTTTTGTCTGCCAGACTACATTTGTTGCATGTGTGTTTTGCTCAAGGAAGCACATTTAGCCCCAACTTTACAATAATATAAAATGAGTGGCTTACAATAGTGCAGACAATATGGACACTGTATCTACTGTGAAAATTCCATGCTTGTGTAACCAGTCATGTTCCGCATTAATCTGCAATAGTCCTGTATAACAGTGGTTAGCGATTTTTAAACAGAAAATAATTTTGATGTTATTTTGTAGTCAAAAGTAGTCCAACACAGTGCAATATGGGTGAGAAAGGAAAATGGCTCAAAAGGAATAATGTCACCACCATTTGGGAAACGGGACTTTTTGCTTGGATAACTGTCACTGATTTAATGGTTGTTGAACAAGGCTCTGTATAAGGCTTAGAGATGGCTGTGTGTGAAAATACCAGCTGATCCACAGTACTAAGACCAGCCTGTCTAGCACCAACAAATATGCCATGCTAAAAGTCATTTACATCACTTTTGATGATATGTTTGAACATCAACATGTCGACTTGACCAAGTCCGTATGCCTAAATACATCACGTAGCCATGTGACTGGCTTATTAGATATTTACATCCAATTAAACAGGGGTGTACAAAATGGACAGTAAGTGTATGGTTGTCTATTAAAATAATATGTGTTTAAATAACGACAAAATTATTATGTACATTGGTGTAATCTAACATATAACTGATTGTCGATACAGGGTCATCCCTCCCCTGAGCTTCCTCATTCAACCCTAGGCACTGTTTACAACTCTTATAAAAACTATTTCTTCTTTAGGTCATTCTTAAATAAAACCTTCACCATGAGCAATATTACTGGTGTCAATCTTTCTTTGTGGGCACTACAGTGGTGTCAGAAGTAAGATGACTCATCATAGAAGTAAAGGACCTGGAGGACCTCTTTGCTTGAGACTCACTAAGCCATAGTGAAAGAAGAAGAACAGTGCTCCTCCAGCAGGGGAAGTTAGCGACATTATGGTGGCACGCAGCAGTGACTATCCAACATATTTAATTGATGGCATGGATTGAAATTTGAAGGCAAGCATCAGTGCAATTACAGCACTTGGAGATGACACATTGGCGGCGTTCATCAGCAGCTATTCAGCAACTTGGGCCATTCCACCTAACCCACCATGATAGCACCAGTGCATGTGAGTGTTGTAAGGCTTGTGGCTCAACAGATGCAACCATGGCTGTATCAGACACTTCTGCGCTTGAAATAAAAGTAATCTAGGTTTATCTGAATTTAACAGCAGTCCATGGGAGTGCTACATGGCTCAGCTAATTTTGGTGGATCCATGGCTGTCTTACTCACTTTGATGCTCCAATGAAAAGTCCTCTACACACTCTGAGCAGCTCTTCCACATTTCGGTCAGATGCTTGCTGCAGCCATCTAGGAGCATGCTGCCAGATTACTCGCGCAGCACATTTTGCTGATCCTACCACCCAGAGCGCAGAGTTTATCATCTGCCCTGCACCTCTATTTTATCCACCACACTAATACTCTGTCAGTCGTAAGTCCAACAAGGAGGAGACTACATGGCAAGAGTCAGGGGTTGTGTGTCGGCAGTGCAGAAAGTGAGGGCTAAAGCAAAGCATTGTAAATAACTTTAGCTGATGGGAAACAAACTGAGAACCAGCCTACAAGATCTGCATGACCTTTTTAACCCTCCCAACTGAGTGTGCAGTCAGGTAAATTGGACTGCAGCATGGACGCTGTCTTGGCAGTAACATTAACAGAATATCTCTGATGGTATTAACACAGTGGTTTAGCTTGCTGGATCTCCACAGCAGCCATTAGCAAGTGTGACACCTGCACAGTATGCTCAGTTGGTGATGGAGTATGGCGTTTAATGGTCATGCCATTCATACTTGAGATGGCCTTTTTGCATACCTGCTTGGATTTGTTTGCCAAAATTTGTACTGGCCAGACCCAAACTGCATCTAAAAATGTGCCACTGTCAGCACTAAGGGATTGAAAACATACCTGACCTATATGAAAAACAATTTTGATCTTGATCTCTGCTCCCTTACATGTTCTCATTACTAAAAGTACAAGCTTTATATGGTCTGTCAAGGCAGAGGAGGCATTTCAATACCAATTTGGCCAGTTTGATCACTTACCTCTGCATGTGCTTCCTGTGATGGGCATTCCATGTATTGCTGACAAGAATGCTAGAAGCATAGGCATTGGAGAAGTCTTGTTGTAGATACAGGACGGAAGTGAGAAAGTAATTGCATATAACATTAGGTGCCTCTCCAAACCAGAGCACAACAATTGTGTTAGACAGCACACATAGAGATTTTAAGACTGCATGCAAACTCGGCCATGGTGTGGATAGAGCAGTATACTGCAGCTGATAGCATGAAGAACATGCAGACAGTAAATTTACGCAAGCGAACCCAGTCACAGGAGACCAAAAGAAAGCGCAATGCAACAGCAATAGCTGAGCAGTGGGTGGAAGTCTAGATGGACATGACACTGCATGGGCTAACCATCAAGTGGTCACAGTGTGCATGCCTTTAAGAACAGGAAGAAAAGTTTTACAGCTGCTGGGAAATACCCTCCACGGAACAGGCCATTGGGCGATTATTGGTGCCATAGTGCTCTGCAAGGACCACCTTCACTCTGGTGCTGGGGCAACATGCAGCACCTTACTTTTTCTTGTAACTACTATGCAGCTTGGAAGGCAATGCTGTTGTTCTCCAGCTCATTACTGCTTACTTTTCAGTCCAGCATGCCCATGTAGAAGGACGTTTATGTTTAAGGTCCAATTAAAGAGCATGACTGGTGGAGTAAGGACTACTTTACTACATGGCCAGGAGCATAGGTTGTCACTGATCAAATAACAGTGGAGCATGGCATAATTGTTGTAATCATTTTAATGGGGGGAAAGCTAGTATTAAATATTTAAACTTGTCCAGTCTAAAAATGTGTGCATCTAATATGCATGGTCTTCTAAGATAGGACCATATTTCTTACAACATTATCCACTCAAAACACTCTGAGTGAAGCACATGCCATCTATGAAAACCAAAGGAACAATAAATGATCAGAATGAATGTAACTAAATCTGATAATAGCACCAAACCTGTGTGGCCAGTACTTCCTGTTCCACACCTTAAACAATTGATTTGACTCTCAGGTTGCCTTTTCAATTAGAACCTGTACTCGCTCTCCCATGCCTCTCTCCCTTACATAACAAGTGGACTTAGGCAGAAAATTATATTGACTGATGATTTTAGAAATTCAACTAATGGCTAGATAGCTTTTATCTGACTATTTAGTTGTCAGTAATGTGGCCTAGAGTTTAGTAAAGAGTGAGTACTGAATAGTTTTGCTTTTTCCTATAAGTTATCATCTGTATTGAAGAATGAAAGACATATCAAAAACAATAGGGCCACTAATTTTGACTGTTGATGTTCTGTAATTGCTAAACGCGTTCTGTGTCGACAAAATATGCCATAAGAACTGTCTTTTAATCTGAAGTTTTTAATTGCATGTCTAAACTCACATATGATGATGTTATCACATAAAAGAGCCAGTTATTACATACAACATGATGTAAAATGTCATTGTGGTCTTAAGAATTTATTTGCTATTTATATCCACTATTTACTCTGAAAATGCATGAAGATTTATTAAGATGAAAGTGAAAATAATATTTTGCATAATCTGTTTTTCAGCTATTAAAAGCTCTTAAAATAAAACCCAATGCTCTTGACAATTACATACACTCCTAGGCAAAAAATAAGGCAAACCTAACTTTGCAAATTGAGCTCTTAATGGTCCCAACACAAACATCATTGGTCAGAAAATTAGCAAGAACAAATAAAATGCTCTCCTGAGACCTGTATCACCATTTCACTGCTCACTGCTGCAGAGCACAGTTGAGGGGAAGCTGAAATTCACTTACATAGTCTTCCTCTACTAAGATGAATTGCCGGAAATATTTAAATGTTTGATCTAAAATTAACACAGCTTTGTGTTAATAAAATAATAATAATAATGATAATAATAATATATATATATATATATGTGTGTGTGTGTGTGTGTGTGTGTGTGTGTGTGTGTGTATTTCAATGT
>JAUZST010012269.1:0-11529 GCA_034779995.1 Parotocinclus haroldoi
TTAGATAATTGTATTACTGTAAAGCTGCTTTGAGACGATGCTACGTTGTAAAAAGCGCTATAGAAATAACATTGAATCGAATAAGATCTAAAACTGTTAAAGAACGACTATTTATTCATCAAAAAAAAAAACGTTAATTAAAATTTTTAAAAATCTGCCTTTTGTAGCGGGAATACCCTTATGGGGGACGTTCCCTTTTTTGCTTATTCTTTTATTTATTATGATGATTATTATTGTTATTTTTCGCCTTGCTCAGTGTGTTCAACGGTTTGTTGTCTACATATTTTGTCAGCGTTTTCCCGAATTTTGGTCCAAGGTCTAAAAAAGCGGGCGATTAAAAGCAAAGGGGGGACCAACAAAATGCTTTCTGAAATCTCGATGTGTATAAACGTAGTTAATTTTGTAATATTTATATAATATTAACGTGCCTATATCTAGACAAGCAGGTCGGGTCCCTTTTTGAGTCTCGGTTTCTCCCAAGGTTTTTTTTTCCCTTGCCACTGTCGCTTTAGGCTTGCTCAAGTTTGGGATCGGCCTTTTAAGATGATCTAATGTTGTAAGGCTGCTCTGAGACGATGGGATTTGACTTTCGAGGGGTTTGGCCACGCCAGGAGTCTGGATAGATCTTCTTTTCTTATCCCTCCCCTTTCTCTAAAATTCGAAAGTCCCGAATCCCAAATCTGCTCTTCTTTGTTTTGGTCTGTACAGTACCTGCTGCCGGCCATCGTGCACATTAACCACCAGCCGTTCCTCGAGCACGGCGACGGTCCCATTGTGAGTATCCCGTAAGCGCGCCTGTGACGCCTGTGCTTCGAGTGCTCGTGTGCCTAACTCGGTTATTCCGACTCCCTCCTGCAGTGCCTGGTGCTGGCCCCGACTCGCGAACTGGCCCAGCAGGTGCAGCAGGTGGCCGCAGAGTACGGAAGAGCCTCCCGCCTCAAGTCCACCTGCATCTACGGGGGGGCTCCCAAAGGGCCCCAGATCCGGGACCTCGAGCGAGGTGAGACCGAGCTTCACGAGCAGCTGTGCTTTTGGTTTTGGTTTCATCTGAGCGTTTCGTTGTGACCGCCCAGGCGTCGAGATCTGCATCGCCACTCCCGGGCGTCTGATCGACTTCCTGGAGGCGGGAAAGACCAACCTGAGGCGCTGCACCTACCTGGTGCTGGACGAAGCCGACCGCATGCTGGACATGGGCTTCGAGCCGCAGATCCGCAAAATCGTGGACCAGATCCGCGTGAGTGCCGCCGTTACGCTTAGGCCTGCCGGGCCTCGTCCGACACCCGGGGGGGGGGAAACGATTAACGAACCGTCCCCTTTCTCTCTCTCTCTCTCTCTCTCTCTCTCTCTCCCCGCCCTCCCCCGCAGCCTGACCGTCAGACCCTGATGTGGAGCGCCACGTGGCCCAAGGAGGTGCGCCAGCTGGCCGAGGACTTCCTCAAGGAGTACGTTCAGATCAACGTGGGCGCTCTGCAGCTCAGCGCCAACCACAACATCCTGCAGATCGTGGACGTCTGTAACGACGGCGAGAAGGACGACAAGTGAGTGAGGTCACGCGCCCCGACTCCCTCGCCTTCGGTCTCGAAAAGCGAGGGGTGGAGGACGCTGACGGCTTCTGCTTCTCAGGTTGATCCGCCTGCTGGAGGAGATCATGAGCGAGAAGGAGAACAAGACCATCATCTTCGTGGAGACCAAAAGGAGGTGTGATGAACTGACCAGGAAGATGAGGAGAGACGGGTGAGAGCGGATCACACTACCCGTTTTAGCCTTCCAACTAAAGTTCAGATTTGGCCCTCGAGGGCTGCGCTTCAAAGAAATGAACCTGGCTGGTCTGAGGAGCCCGTAAGGGTTAAACACGGGGGTTCGAAACCCTAAATTGAACCAATAGGGTGTCGGATCGGCGCCAAAACTTGGTTCTTGGCTTCGTTCGTTCTGCGCCCGGGCGTCTGATCCGTGCGCGTTTCGTTCCAGATGGCCGGCCATGGGAATTCACGGTGACAAAAGCCAGCAGGAGAGGGACTGGGTGCTGAACGGTAAGGCACTGGGCCGAGAAACGATGAGCTCGCCGTCCTGTCGGACCGGCTCGGGATATTCACCCTCTTCTCGTTTGCAGAGTTCAAGTACGGCAAAGCGTGCATCCTCATCGCCACAGACGTCGCCTCGCGAGGACTAGGTCAGTACCTCCGGGGACGACTCCGGTCTCTCCCTTTCCCCCCCACCCCAAAAGATAAAAGCCAAAGCACCCCCTCACACACACACACACACTGTTTGTTTGTTTTTAAAGAAAGTGATTTTGCTTTCTTTAACTATTCTATGCATTCTGAGTTTTTCTCACCTAAAGGTGCAGTCTTTGTGGCAGGGCCTAGGCATGACAAGCCCCAAGGCCGGCAGAGGGGGAAGGAGAAGTGGAAGTGAGTGACTGGAGGCCACCCAGTCGCTTAGAGAGGTGAAATTTGTTAAGAGCAGAAATGTCCGAGCTCAGCTGTGTGTGCCAGTAACCTTCGATAAGGCGGTGTGGCTAAGCCTTGGCTTAAACCTGAACTCATTTCGAACGATTCACGCCTGTCCTCCGTCCGCGGGGTCACGAACCCGTCCCGTGACGCGCTTCCTCCGGCCACCCTCGTCTCAAACCACCTGAATCAGGGCTTAAATGGGTAGGAGGAGGAGGAGGAGGAGAAGGGTGTGTGTGTGTGTGTGGGGGGGGGGGATGTGTGCGGGGATTTGGGGGTTTGGCGTCCGAGATTGGGAAAGACCCGCGCGTCACGGAGCCTGTCGACGCGACAAACGAAACGAAACAAAAAAAAAGGTCACGCCCAGGCTAGACCCGGCGCTGGCGTTTCACGGAAACCGAGAGAGCAGTGTTTTGAACCCCGCCCCCGTACCAATTGGTGACACTGGCACATGTTATAGAGTGGCTCTGGGACACCTGTGTAGGCCGCGGAAACACGTTCAGATCCTTTTTAAAAAAAAAACAAACAAAAAAAAAAAACCAAAGCTCTCTGACTATCCAATTCCACGACCGAAGTTCCTCCCTCGCCTGCGCTTTATCGCTCTTTTCGAAACAAACAAAAGTCATGTCGAGACCTGCCAACGAGAGACATTTTCTCAAGTGATCACCCTTCCGGGAGCATATCTTGCCTAGACGAGACTGTGATTGAGGGATATTTTTTTTTTTATTCATTTATGTTTTTTTTTTATTTATATAAAGCGGTCGCTCACTAAATCTGATCAGACGTTCTTTTTGGGTGCCCTCACGTTAGCCACGGTCTGTTCGGTCTGGGCAAGACGGCAGTGCGGCCTCCATTAAGCGGGCTTCTGATGAGTGTGCTGAAGGGCTTAAAGAGCGCAAAAAAAACCAAAACAAACAAAAAAAAAACGTCGGCACACGAGGAGGCAAGAGCGGCCCTACTGCGTTAGAAGCGCCTGGATGTCACTTGACAATTTGTGGGGAGTTTGGCTGCATTGGGAAAGGACTAGTGAATGCATACTCCTTAATGGTAAGCCGCGTACTGTCCCGGTTTAATAAGAGGGAGGGAGGGAGGGAGGGAGGCGGACGGACAGCGTGGACGCTTTAGAGTAAACTCTAGAATAAACGGAGTGTGCATCCTTTCTCTCTTCCCATGGTAGTGATCCCAGATACATCACTGTTACTGTTACTGTTACGGATCTGTGCTTTTTATTTTTTATTTATTTTTTTTTAAAATCCCGGTAACGCTCTCCTGTCTCTTCCAGCACGGCTAAGTATCCAGTATTTATGCCTGATTTTGATTTGCTTGTCTTCTAACTTGTCTCTCTCCGGTGTGGCGACGGCGGCGCCCAAAAAATCCGGCGCCGCTCTTTTTTTTTTTTCTTTTTTCTTTCTTTCCTTTCCCCTTTTGGCCACACTGCAACGTTTTACAGATGTGGAGGATGTGAAATTTGTCATCAATTATGACTACCCTAACTCCTCCGAGGATTATATACACCGAATCGGGCGCACGGCCCGCAGTCAGAAAACGGGCACGGCCTACACCTTCTTTACGCCAAACAACATGAAGCAGGCCAACGACCTGATCTCGGTCCTGCGGGAGGCCAACCAGGCCATCAACCCCAAACTGCTCCAGATGGCTGAGGACCGAGGAGGTGAGATTTTTTAAATCTGGGCTGTTAAGTTTGATAAAGCTTTTATTTTTACCCCATTTTTTGAATTTGACTACCTTTTGTTGACTTAAGTCCAGGCATTTTTAAATTTAAAAAAAATTTTTTTTCATTTGGTCCCTCGACGATCTTCTCAATTATCCCAAATCGAGAACGCCTAGGGTAACGTTGGCCCCCCGGAACGTTTCCAGGAACCAAATCTGCCGCTCTTCGAACTAGAACCCGTTCAAACTTGTGACCCTTGAATATTTTCTTCAGGTCGAAACTCATTTTGAGGCCATATTTATTCCTCTGACCTGTCCCGCATGCCGTGAGATTTGGCTCAAAATGGGACTTTGAAGGGAGGACCAACCCGAGCGACTCGAGTTTTACGTGTGTATTTTAGTTTTGCTGAATTTTTCGAGCCTTTTATGCCTCGAGCTCCGCTTGCTCGCTGGTGTCTGAGCTCCTTTCGGTCCGAAACGTAGCGGTTTGTTGGCGCTAGAGGCTGCGGTTGGAAAAATTGTAGTTTGCGCCGTTGGTTTGTAAAATAAAAGCTACTAGGGTCTTATTTTTAATCCCGACTTGATAAACTATTAAAGGTCCCTGCACGTTTTTCTTTTACTTTACGCTGCTTTTTTTTTTTGGTTCATATTCTTCACTCCGTTATTATGAAATAAAAATCACGACTGGAGCGTGTTAAACGGTACGTATTTAACTCCATATTGGATTTATCAGAACCTTTTACAGGACGTTCGCTTCTCGCTTTTATGACGTTTATGCAGTTTAATACTCATGGCTTGCTGGTTTTCTATTCGCAGGCCGTTCCAGAGGGGGCCGGGGACATTACAAGGACGACCGGCGGGACCGCTATTCCACTGGGGGTAGGAGAGATTACGGCGGTAACTATAGGGATAGAGAAGGGGACAGGGGTTACGGTAGCGGACCAAAGTCGCAAAACGGCAGTTACAACGGGGGCAACGGCTACAAGGGCAACGGTAACGGTGGCGGCTACAGCAACAGCTACAACGGCGGCGGAAACGCCAAGCAAGGCTCGTTCGGGAACCAGAACTTCCAGAACCAGGGGTTCCAGGGGAACCAAGCGCCAGCCCAGAACGGCATGAACCACCCTCCGTTTCAGTTTAACCCTCCTCAACCACCCCAGCAGCCCCCACAGCCGATGGTGCCCTACCCCATGCCCCCTCCGTTTCCTCAGTAGGCTAGAGTGAGGCTGCACGTGGATGTGATCCTGAAGTAATCTAGTCTTGTTTAAGGTTATTATTATTATTATAATTATTAGCATTATAATTATTATTTGTATTTGTATCGTTTATTTTGCGTACCGGGAGGTCGGAGGCTCGATCGTTAGTGCACCGGCCCAAGAGACTCGAGTCCGAGCGGTCTCGAACCCAGTGGCCGCACGTTCGCTCCCTTTTTTTTCCCCTGTTTTCTTTGGCTTTTGTTACATTCCTCAGTAATTTATTTTTACTAGGTAATGTATATATTGGTTTAGTGTCTGTCCAAAGTGGTATGTTTACAAAAAAGAAAAAGGAAAAAAAAAAAAAGAGAATTGTGGACCACGCATGGACCCTGACAGTAATAAAGGAAATGACTTCTCTTTGTGTCTCTTCACTGAGCGTTTCGTATTTTTTTAAAATTATGGACGTTTGATCTTCAGTTAAAGAAGGTAAAGTAGCTGCTGGAATAGATGGTAAATGTATAGGCTACACAAATGTTAATTTTTTAACGCTATATATTTTTCATTTAAACATAAGCATTACTATTTACTAATTAATTGGGTAACAGATTAATTGTTGCATATGACATCCAAGGCTGTCCCTGTCTAAGATTAGGTGGAGGGACTTGCAGTTTAAATGGCAGTCTGGGGCTCACGAGTCTCGGTCGAAACTCCGGTCTATTTACTAATTAATTGGGTAACGGATTAATTGTTGCATATGACATCTAGACTGTCCCTGTCTAAGATCAGGTGAGGGACTTGCCGTGGGGCTCACGAGTCTCGATCAAAGAGCCGGTCTGGGGCTCACGAGTCTCGGCCGAAACTCCGGTCTGGGGCTCACAAGTCTCGGTCCAAGTGCCGGTCTGGGGCTCACAATTCTTGGTCGAAACTCCGGTCTATTTACTAATTAATTGGGTAACAGATTAATTGTTGCATATGACATCTAGGCTGTCCCTGTCTAAGATTAGGTGAGGGACTTGGCGTGGGGCTCACGAGTCTCGGTCAAAGAGCCGGTCTGGGGCTCACAAGTCTCGGTCGAAACTCCGGTCTGGGGCTCACAAGTCTCGGTCGAAACTCCGGTCTGGGGCTCACAAGTCTCGGTCGACGCGCCGGTCTGGGGCTCACAAGTCTCGGTCGAAGAGCTGTTCTGGGGCTCACAATTCTTGGTCGAAACTCCGGTCTGGGGCTCACGAGTCTCGGCCGAAACTCCGGTCTGGGGCTCACGAGTCTCGGTCGAAGTGCCGGTCTGGGGCTCTCGAACCTCGGTCGAAATCTGGTCTGGGGCTCCTGAGCCTCGGTCGAAGCTGTGGACTTTGTTCCCTTGAAGGAACACATTTCTATGATTATAAACTGCTCAGAAAAATCGAGGGGCCATTTAATTATGGAAGATTTAATTTCGAAGTATCCCCTATTTTTTGTGGATCAAGTAAATTATTAAAACCAGTTGGTCCGGATCAACGTTCGGATTAGTGCCGCGCCTCAGTGTAGCGTCAACATGAACGACGGAGCCAGCGTTCCCCAAAATAACGTTTTGCCATCCTGATGCCAATCTCTCCCCCAGGTGACCGATGCCCACGTACACTGCTTTCAAAATGAATATGAATCCGTTACAAAATAAGCATTTGATTTGATTTCAGACGAGATCAAGTTAAAGAAAGTCGTTCGATTGCGCAAATGAGACGCAAACTCAGTTATGGTGGTTGAGCAACAAGTGATATATTCACGGGGGAGGGCAGAAGCATGTTAAACTGGACCAGAGTGCCCCCACATTGACTTGTTTAGTATGGTGTGGGACGTATGGAGTGTGAAAACACACCGACAGTGATGGAGCATGGACAGGATCGGATTATCCAGCAGTTCTGGTGGATCTTCTTCATATTCAATTACAAATATCCAATATGTGATGGAAAATAAAACGACTCGTCAGTTCAAACCAGCTTCTTCCATTGCTCCAAGGTCCATTTTTGTGCCCACTGGTAGTGGACTGAGGCTAGCATGGTGAACAGTGACCGGTCTGTGACTAGGCAGCCCCACGGTTACCAGTCTTAAACATTAATATGGATTGCAGCCCTGTTGCCAGTTTGAGTTTTATCCCTCTTCGTAATGCTGTTCTTGTTGTTTAGGAGACGCTCCAAACCATGGGTCTGACCACAAGGGCTTGCCCCCGGACCTCGAGCTCCACTCCAGTAGTTGGCAGTCATACGTATATCAGTTAAAATCCAGGCCTTTTGAGAAGAAGTGGTTCTGAGTTCCATAACCATGCTGACTTACTGCATGAGAAGAGAACTTAATTTTAACAGAGTTCGAGTAAAGCTCTCGGTCTTCGACGACCTCCTGTCCAGACACTTGAGCAGCAGCGATGCAGGTTCAGATCCAGTCGGCGTTATGCTTCAGCTTTTGCAGAAGCGTTTCTTCGTCCCTCCCGGTCACGGTCATGCTGATGCTTTCATGAGAGGCAGATCTTGTGCACATGGTCCGTTAGGAGTGGACCTCAAGAGGAATCTCCTGGAGCAGTGGTGGACGTCGGTGGTCAGGTCCAGACCGCAGGTGTTTGGGATAAGCACGCTTCATGGGACAGGAGTAGGGGATGCGGAGAATGTGGATGGTCTGGATCTTCTCAGCAAGGATCAGCTTGTTGAAAGACTTAAGAAGCACAGGCAGGCTTTTCGGTCCAGCCTTCTCCAAGGTGGGTCCTTCATAAATGGTGACACATGAAGCACCTCAATAGTTTGTCAACTTTTTTTGTCAACAGTAAAAAAAAAATGTCTCAAAGGAAACGATGTTACCTGGATTTGAAAACCCAATTCAACGGAATAAATTGAAATAAATGAAAGATGGAAGAGTCAGGTTTATCTTGTGAATTGGTTTAGGCCTACCGTGAAATCTGACAGTAGGACCATGAAGTGGCCAAACTACCACCAAAAATTGTATGGTACAGCTGAAAACTTTATAGTTAAAGTCAAACATTAAAACTGTCAACCAATTTACAGTTACTACATTTTTTTTCCTGGGCCTTTTTTTTTTTTTTAACCGTCTCGCGCGTTCTGGGTACCAACGGAATTTCACGATTTTTACTAATATTGGACGATTTAATTTGATTACCTTCTGCTACACTGGTAAATTACGATCATTTTGGTCGAGATCAAATCAATAAAACATCCATAAAACTTCCCACAATCGCCTCAGAATGTAAGCCACGAAGCTAAAAGCTAACAAGTAAAAATCAACCGAATGGACACCGTACAAACGTTAGCTAGTCATATTTACTAAATAAAGGTCTCGTTCCTCGATCGTTTGTTTGACAAACAATCGTTTTTTTGTTTTTTTGTTTTAAATTTCATTTTGAAATGTGATTTTTGTGAGCACTATAGGTAGCGTAGCGTTACTCTCGCTTTAAGATCTTCTCAAAGGTTTGTGCTTGACGAATTTATTGATGACCTTGTGATGTGAATGATCTTACTGATGATTTCTGCCTCGTTGTGGGATGTGTAGGTGCTCTGGAGCAGTACGTCCCATCTCTGGAGCTTATGAGCAGGAGGCTGCCGTTTGGCCTGGCAGAAACGGGGCTCTGTTCTCCCCATGAACCCCCAGATCGGTTGGTGAGGTTTCAGTTTTGTTTATTCAAATTGAAACAGAAATGGGATTGGTTCGGTGTTGTTGGGTTTACGCATTCGTTCGGGCCTGTTGTGATCCTTCTCGGTGTTGTTTCAGGTCTCGTAGCTCCTTCGAGGTGACGGAGGCGTCGCTCGTGTGGTTCTGCTCCCCCAGAACGTCCTCCCAGTGGCTGGACTACTGGACACGCCAGAGACTGCAGTGGTGGAGGAAGGTGAGGATGCCTACGGCTCGTAAGAATAGTTTGGACACCCCTGCTCTAAATCAGATAATCATGGTTGTTTGTTGCTCAAGAGCGCTTTCTCAGAAGATGATAAGGTTTAGGTCGCTAAGCTCTCAGGGGCTTGAGATAATACGGTAACAAAGCCGGTCGGAGCCGTTAACCGAGCCGCCCTGCAGTTTGCATTAGGACCGTCGGACTTCAGCCTGTGTGACGTTTCGGATGACAAGCTGAGCGAAGGTGCTTCTCGGGGAGCCAAGGTCCTGTACCAGTTCCCCTGGGGCCCGGAGACCCTGGAAACGCTCTGGATTCTCGGAGATGCTGAGCTTCGGAGGATCCATGAAGGAGGTCCGGAAAAGCTTCAGGTGAGGGGAACGGATCTCGTTTTTAGTACGGCGAGAGGAGAACCCCTGCCCAAGTTTCTCAGAGCTCTGTGACCTTGTTTTCGGCTTTCCCTCTGTGAACCCGTGCAGTGCAGAGATGGGAAGAAGACGGTCGTGCCCCACGTCCTCTCTCTCAGCTCTAACGTGGACCGAGGAGTGCTCGCCGTCCTCCTCAACTCCCTACAGCAAGTCCAGAAGGTGGACGGAAAGCAGAGGCTCCATCATAGGACGGTAAGAGGCACCGAGTCCAGAGCGTGCTAAAGAAGTCCCAGTCCCAGCCCCTCCTGACGTGACCTGACCTGACTTGCTTTTGGTTTCTTTTTTTTTTGTTGTTCAGGTGTTGAAGCTCCATCCTGCTTTAGCTCCTGTTAAAGTGGCACTGGATATGGGCAGAGGTTCCACCTCCGAGCTCAGACAGGTACGCCATGCTGCTGGTCCTCCAAAATGGTTGGCACCCTTGGTAAAACGTTTGTGGCGGGCCATTGAGGAAAGGTTTATTCAAATAATTTTTTTTTACCATGAACCTGGGTTCAAATCCCAGAATGGGGCAGACATAGCGCTGGGTACCCAGGCCTGAACGTAACACCGTCTGGAGAGCCCAGAATTCCCAGTTGGTTTCCAGTCTAGGTTGCCAGGTAGCCAATGAACCCACATCCCAAACATTTTTCAGAGAATGCAGTGTAAGAATCTTAATTTCTATTCAACTTTGATTGACGCGCAACGCAATATGGCGTTATACTTTTTGTGTTACCCATCCCCCATAGGTGTGTGAGGGTCTGCTCCAGGACTTCCTGCAGGTGGGCCTTTCCGTCTGGCCGGGATACATGGACACCACGCAGTCCTCCATGGAGAGTCTGCACACCAAGTCAGAGCCCGTCTTCGCACCCTTCACTTGCGACCTGTCCCTTTTGGCGTGCCAGTAAGGTTTACCTCCAGTCCTGTGCTGTGTGCAGGTACGACGAGATGGGCGTGGTCTTCACGGTGATGGTCGGCGAGAACACGCTGGAGAACGGGCTCCTGCTGGTGCGCAACCGCGACACCACCGTCCGAGAGACCATGCACATCTCCGAACTCCGGCGCTTCCTGCTTAAGTACGTTTCGGCCGCGCAGGACCACTGACGACCGGGGTTTGCACCCGACGCCGAAAGGAGCTTCTGTTTGTACGTTTTGTAGCGTCCTGCAAAACAGCCCTGAATGATAATGTGGCAATAAATAAACGCAGTATTTAAGACGGCGGCGTTTTCATTCTTTACATTCGCACGTTTAGTCTCACGACCTCCCCAGGAGCTTAAATGAGCTTTGTTGTTAAAGTCAGGGCTCTCATAACCCTGCAGTCGTGCCCTGGCCAGGATGGACATCACACCTAGGCACAGTGGCCTGTCTCTGAGGCTTAGGAGTCCAATCAGGGGATCAAGCCCCGCCACTGTGCTGGACTGGCTGCGTTTTACGGGATAGAACCTGGAGCCCTGTGAACATGACCAGCAAAAAACGTGGAATAAAAGATCATGAACAACTTGGGTGGCACTAATGTTCTCAAGCCAGGAAAAGGCGTGGCTGGCCATGGAAGGATTGATATTAAGCAGAGGTGCATGTGGCCTTGTGATTCCAGTCACTTAAACGGTGAGACCTTTGGAAATAAAGGATTTTGAAAGTCAAACGTCCAGCCTCCCATCCAGGGCCGTGCCTATATTAAACCGAGTGCCCTAATCTGGTTTAATGTTCCTATTACACTTTAAATGTTGCTTAATATATGTATATATTAACGATTTCTAATCGTTTTTGCGCTCTTTCTATTCACTTGCTCAGCTATTTTTGCTGAGTCATGTTTTTCGTTGCTAATGTGTCCCAATCCGCACGCTCCCTAGTAAGTAGTGCGCATAGTGTGCGGTTTGGGATACGCCCCTTCCTCCAATCTTTGCGCATGCGTAGTTCCCATCGGTCGTTTTTTTTTAATCCGTACCCCC
>JAUZST010012270.1:0-11528 GCA_034779995.1 Parotocinclus haroldoi
TTATATTATATTATATTATAATAATCATGCATCACATATTTAAAGAGACCTACCAGATCAATAATAAATAAATCATACATTATTAATGAATTAGTCTATTTCTTTATTATTATTATTATTTGTATTATTATTATTATTACTTCTATTATTATTATTTATTATTATTATTATTATTATTATTACTTCTATTATTATTTATTTATTATTATTATTATTATTATTATTATTATTATTATTATTATTATTATTCTCTGGTTTATCTCTTAAACTTTGTAACGATGTTTAACATTAGAAAATCAAGAAAACCAGCAAAAATAAACTCTTAAATTTAAATGATAACATATTAATAATAAAACATTTAGAAATCGAATACAGAAATATTTTTTTTCACCTATTTAACATAAATTAAAAATCACTTTATTTCTAGATGGTCAGGTTGTGTGAGTTTATCGATCGCTGATTGAATCTTCGGCCCATGGTTAAAAAAATGAGTTCTTAAACATGTTCTTCCAGGCTCCTGGAGCTGAGTGCAGTAATTACACCCCCTCTGAACGGGAAGCTGTTATTAGAGCTCGTAACACGCAGCTGCCTGACGTTTTTAACGCTCTGTTAAAGGCCAGTCTAATAAAATCATCCACACGACCGTTTTCTTCTCATAGATATCACGTCTTAGTAACGGGAGGACACTTTTTTTGGGAGAAGTAAGACTGGGATTAGTCCTTTGTGATTCGTAACGTGTGTTATTAGCTATGACCACCAGCAGACTGAGATCAGACTCCATGGACAAAGCTGGGACTGGTCGCCTCGTCTTCTTTTCAACCCGCAATTAGTTTCACCCTGCAATTTATGTGTGCTCGTTTTAGACAGCGGACCATCTGATTAGCTGGCCCATCAACGTCAGCAATGTTTTAACTCGCTGATCTGCAGAATGAACTCACACAGAACAGAAAGCGCAAGCCTATAACCTTAATTCAACCCCATAAACTTTATCAGGGTACAAACTAAGCGTACCTCTGGCTTACCGGTACCTATAATTAACGTTAGACCTGGCGGGTCTCGACCCTGAGAACGAGAAAAAACCAAGGGATGGTCCTGATCATCTTGAGAAAGTAAAGAAATGAACAGGCACAGTAAACACTTTCAGCGTCTCATAAAAGAGCATTACAGCATCATTAGATTTAAGAGATCTATAATTACACCCTAAAGATAATGTATTTTATTAACATCCTCAATCTGAATGTTTACCAAGCAGGATTAGAGGGAACAACAGCAGATTATCTGCACGGCGTAGGATATGAAAATACAGGAGCCGGTGGGTCGGCGAGTTTTTCTTCGAGCAGGGGGTGAATAAAACACATCTTTAGTGTGGATGATCCCATGGTTATATTAGACAAATTCATGATCAATCCTGAATAAAGTCCAGTTCGATGTGTAGTGGCCTTAAAAAATGTCAAATCGGAACTCGCGGAGAGCTGCACAATCCTGTTTTGGGACGCATCGGTGGGGAACAGGTTTAAGTTTGCACGATGCTGCAGCTCTTTCTTTAAAACAAAAAAGGCACGTGATCCGGTAAGTGATTAAGACGTGGCATCGATATAGCGTGAGATGTTTGCTTTGTGCATGGCTGAAGAGTCGATGAGAATCAAGAGATAGCCATGATAAATGGTTTAAAGCCTCTGTCTATTAGGAACAAAAATAATGTTTATTTCTCATAAAGACTGACAGAGGAGGAAGGGAAGACATCGAGAAGCTTCATGGTCTGGGTTTGCATGGCTGAGCGGCAGTGCTTGAGACGTCGTGGCTTAATTGGTGTAAAGCATCACCATTGGACTCCAGAGCATCTTCCATTTAAGGTTCTCTAAGAAACTCCCTGCTGAGAAGCTTGCTATCAGTTCTTAAAACATGAGCTCATAAATAAACCCACACAGCCATAAATGCTGTTGCATCACCGAAACAGTGAAGAAAAAATACGGACCGGAGTTCCGGGGGAACGAAGGTCACAGTGCAGCATCCATCGCCCCAAAACACCACCCCACCCCGCCCTGGCCCCCCCGGCTGATTTATCGGCCTGCTGATCCGAGCAGAAACACACTGCAGATTGAGCCAACCGCTATAGAGAGCAGACCTGCAGGTCACGGTGCAGCCGTTTCATCAGCTCGCTCTCGCCGGGCATCCTGAGAATTAAACCACAGCACAGCACCATCAATCTCCCAAAAGATCAGCCGTTACAGAGGGGCCTGTACACCCCCGTAACCCCGTATTACCACCCCAACGCTCAGAGAGTTCTGTTAGAGCACCCTGCAGCATCACAGGGACTCGTACAAGGAACCAGTTTTAGTTCCATTTAAAAATAACAAACGTTTATGAACTGTAATGGAATCAAAAGAACGACATTTAAAGTGCTGAAACAAAATATACAAATATAAATATAAATATGCTGCACATTCATGCACTCTCATGTTACTGACTTATTAATTTTTGTTTTTGAGATGTTAATTAATGAACCTCAGCAACTTAATAGGTGAATAAAAGTTAATTATTATTTTAACTTTTACTTTTTAACACCAATTTTAAACATAAAGTGCATTAAAAATCAAATCAAATAAAGTTTTGTTTAATCCAAAACACATTTCTTGCATTATAAGTTCTAATATTATTTTAGGTTATATCATTTGTTTATTTTGATTTTACAAATCATAATTATAAAAATCAAAGTAAAATAAAATATAAACTAAATAATTAATAACTAAATAATTCATAATAAACACAGTAAGAAAGATAAATCTATGATATTACAATAATAAGATAAATAAGGAAACAATAATAAAATAAAATGAGGGGAAAAACAACTTTAATAAAATTGACATAAATAAATAAATAATGAATGAATAATTATTTAAATAAGAAAATATATATATTAAAAAAAAAAAATATATATATATATATATATATATTATTTTATTTTATTATTGTTTCCTTATTTATCTTATTATTGTATCAATAATCAAATATTTTTTATTAGAATAAAAAATATATTTTTAATGAATTTATTAAAGAAAAACAGTATGTTTCCATGAGATCAGGATAATATCTTTTAATCTATAAGCTACTCTTTTTGTTTCCTCTCTGTTGTAATGGTTTAATGACGGTCCGGTGTTTGTAGTTGTAGTGGTTTAGAGACGGTCCGGTGTTTGTAGTTGTAGTGGTTTAAAGACGGTCCGGTGTTTGTAGTTGTAGTGGTTTAAAGACGGCTCGGTGTTTGTAGTTGTAGTGGTTTAGAGACGGCCCAGTGTTTGTTGTTGTAGTAGTTTAGAGATGGTTCTGTGTTTGTAGTTGTAGTGTTTTAGAGACGGCCCGGTGTTTGTAGTTGTAGTGTTTTAGAGACGGCTCGGTGTTTGTAGTTGTAGTGGTTTAGAGACGGCCCGGTGTTTGTTGTTGTAGTGTTTTAGAGATGGCTTGGTGTTTGTAGTTGTAGTGTTTTAGAGACGGCTTGGTGTTTGTAGTTGTAGTGGTTTAGAGACGGCCCGGTGTTTGTTGTTGTAGTGTTTTAGAGATGGCTCGGTGTTTGTAGTTGTAGTGTTTTAGAGACGGCTCGGTGTTTGTAGTTGTAATGTTTTAGAGATGCCCTGGTGTTTGTAGTTGTAGTGTTTTAGAGATGCCCTGGTGTTTGTAGTTGTAGTGGTTTAGAGACGGTCCGGTGTTTGTAGTTGTAGTGGTTTAGAGACGGTCCGGTGTTTGTAGTTGTAGTGGTTTAGAGACGGCTCAGTGTTTGTAGTTGTAGTGTTTTAGAGACGGCTCGGTGTTTGTAGTTGTAGTGGTTTAGAGATGCCCTGTGTTTGTAGTTGTAGTGGTTTAGAGACAGCTCGGTGTTTGTAGTTGTAGTGGTTTAGAGACGGTCCGGTGTTTGTAGTTGTAGTGGTTTAGAGATGGCCCGGTGTTTGTAGATGTAGTGGTTTAGAGATGGTTCGGTGTTTGTTGTTGTAGTGTTTTAGAGACGGCTCGGTGTTTGTAGTTGTAGTGTTTTAGAGATGCCCTGGTGTTTGTAGTTGTAGTGTTTTAGAGATTCCCTGGTGTTTATGGTCGTGTTTGTGGTGTTTTCCTCACACATGCACTCATGCAGTAATCAGAAATAAATCCAATAACAGAGAGCTCATGCACTAAATAACTCCATTACTGAACCCAAATCCAGCAGCTTTATAGGATTTCCTGAAATCTAATAGCAGTTTTGCTCAGATATCAGAGTTTGATCGCTTTAATACTCAGATCAATCCTGAAACCAGATCAGACTTTTCGTGTGTGTGTGTGTGTATGTTTGTGTGTGTGTGTGTGTGTGTGTGTGTATGTTTGTGTGTGTGTGTAAACAGCATTAAGATCTGGACGTCGCCTCGTAATGAGAATGTCAAGGATTTTTTTGCTCGTTTATTTCCTTTCCCTTTTAATATTTAATCCAATAAAATCCTGCGGCACAAACACAAAAATCATCTGTCATAATTCTGTCACTTCATTTCCGAACGATTCCCGGAGCCGAATTCATCTCTGCCAGGCCCCGCTGCACACCCTTCTTAATTGATTTGTTTTGTTGCTTCTTGTTTGTTTACCTGCTTCCCTGTTTCTCTTCTTTATTTGAGGGAGAGTGAGCATAGAAGGAAAGTGCGATGATGAGAATGTAATCCATCAATGTGCAGATGAACTGCCTGCAGGAATATTTAATTTATTCTCTCTCCTCCACTTTGAAAACTGTTCGCTCGAATCACTGGAACATATTCATAAATCTTCCCCGAAAGGCTCATGACTCACCGAGGAGGAGAAGAAGAAGACAATCGAGGATGAGGAAAGAGATAAAACACAACACAAACAGGAAAAATGGATTTGCTTTTTTGTTATGATGCCTGGATCAACTTTGAAAAAGTCCTGCTGGTCAAAATCGAAATAATGGGAGAGATAAAAGCCAGAGATAAAACTCCTAAACTCCAGATTCACATGGTTCATCATTCAATAACCTCTCTATTCCTGAATAGAGATGAATAATTATTATAAACCAGAGCAATATGCATAAGCTGTACTTTATTTTGTTTCTTTTAAAGTTTATTCAGGTTTGACAAAATAATTAATCTCTTTAGAAGCTCCCATTTTATATTTTTTTTATTTTATTCTCTGTGTTCAGTTATTTAACTCACAATGCTTTGCTTTAAATTATTTATTTTTGTCCAATTTTATTTCATTTTCTTAGTAAATTTACTTATTTGCTTTTTAGGCTCTGTTTTTAATTACCTTTTTACACCGTTTTTATATCACCATTATGGTTATTAATAATAACCATAATTAAATCATAAACCATAATACAGAAATAAATCAAATGTAAATGTTGTTGTTTAATTTAATGAAGGATTTATTTCTCTATATGTTTATATAATTCAGTTTGTGTATATATGTATATATGTGTATTCTATTCCTTTACATTTTATATATATATATATATATATATATATATATATATATATATGTGTATATATATATATACTTTTCAAAAAAAAAATTTTAATGTACATTAATTAAATTATGTATTAAGTATTTATTTCTTTTCTTCTTAATTTATTCATTCATCTCTGAATCAATTTATTTAGAAAATACATTTTTTGGTGTTTAAAAATAACTTTTCTGTCTATTTATTTATTTATTTATAATTAAATATTTAACCGCTTTAGATTTTGTGGTCATGTTGCAATATTTTCCATATATTTTTTATCATAATTTTTTGTTTAAAATTAATTGCATTCCGCATTTTCTTAAAAAAAGAAATTTGTGTTTACTTATCCGAATTTTTTTAAATTAAAATAATGAGATTAGATGTTTATTTTCATTATTTATTATTTCTACTTTTATTTTGAACTATAACTGCAAATAAGTAATTATTTAATTTATAATGTATTCCAAAACATTTTTTTCCTTCATTTTGTTGTTTTTCCTTTTTGGATGCAGTGACTGTTTTACCCATTAACCCTTATTTAATTGTTTAATATTTATTATATTCATATTCCTTGTCATCCTTGATAAATTACATATAGTTAATTATTTATCTTTAATGGATCAAGCGTCGTGATTTATATATGTGAGGATAAAGTAAGAAAACTATTGATATAATAATAATAATAATAATAATAATAATAATAATAATAATAATAAAGTATACACATATAAATACTGACTTGAAATAAATACAATTCAGAACTTGATTAGGTTTAAAGAATAAAAACATGTAACTGAATTGATTTTTAGCATCTGTAGCCTGGTTACGACCGAAGACATAAAATAACAAAACCCAGACAGAATAAGAACTTTTAATAAATCACACAGCTGGTGTTAAAGATTACATGCAAATATTTAATACTGTTTAATAATATAACATAAACTGGGACATAGCCAGTGTTAGTGTTATATAAACGGTGTTTTAAATAAAATTAAAAATTATTAATAATCATAATAATAATAATAATAATAAAGCATACAGCTGATTTTGATCTTTCCTTTCTTTTTGGGCTGGTCAGGAGTGTGTGTGTGTGTGTGTGTGTGTGTGTGTGTGTGTGTGTGTGTGTGTGTGTGTGTGTGTGTATTCCACTGTGTCAGCTTTGTTCAGTTTGCTTTTAAGGACAAAACAGAGTGTTTGGTCTAAATCAAGGACAAGCTGATTCAGCAAAACTCACAACTCCTGTGTCCTTCCCCTAAAACTCTACTGTACTTTTTAAAAAAAGAAGAATCGTTTGTGTTTAAGGCTGGTCTGATAATCAGGGACTCCAGTCATAACAAAGCAGCAGAGTTAGAATTTAATTATAATTATTACACTTTAATTATAAATGAGGATTTGGGTTTAAGTTCTAAAGCTGAGATAAACGAGGTGATTAGATTAAAATCAGACGTTTTGGGATCTTAACGGAGTCACGGCTCGACTGAAGAGCAACGACACTGGAGATCAGTTTTAGTCCCATCAGTAAAAATGAAGTGACTGATCTTCTAGCTGGTTTTAATGTTAGGGATCAGTCAGAAATGTTACGGGACGGTTATACAGCATCAGCAGCTCCTTATTTTCTTTCTCATTTTCTTCAGCACGTCGTTTGCCCGTGTTTAAACTCGCCGTCTTTCATTAAACACCGTCCACAGCTGATTGGAGCTTCATTCATGGATCTGTTAAGTCCGGATCTTAATCTTAAACCCGACCAAGCTGCTCATGATCTACAAACTCCGACTTTAACAATTCAGACTCGTGACAAGATTCCCATTAAGAGCTTCAGATAAATAAATGTATTCAAACAGGGACTTTCTTTTATTCTGTTTATTTTTTCTTTCTTTTGTTCTTTTTCACTATTCTCTTTAGCCTGTTTGTTTTCTTGCTTTTTCTCCGTTTTTTCCTTCTCTTTTTTCTTCTGTATTGATTTCTATTGTTCTTTTTCTTTATTCCTGTCTTTCCAAATAGACACTTTAGCCTTTTTGATTAATTGATTTATTTTTTTAATTATTTCCAATTCTTTCATTCTTTCTTTATTCCATTCTGTTCTTCGCTTTCCTTTTTACTTTATTTATTTCTGTTTTACTTTATTATTTTATTCTTCCACAGAAATTACTTTTGGTCATGCTGTATAATTACAGTATTCCATATACCTTTTTTTCGTGACTGTGTGCTATGAAATGACCTCAGTGCTGCATCTCTACGTACAGCGAGCATGACCACACATCCTGTATTATTAATGTGCTCAATGCGCTCCATTACGCCCGGGCATTTTTTTTTTTAACTATCGGACCACTCTGGTTCCATTAATTTTCCATTTTTCCACTTGAACCCCCATTACGGCCGTCTCTGAAAAGGCCAATCTCGATTGCGACCGTCACGTTTATTGACGTGGTAAAATCGTGTACTGTAATGTAGAGCCCCCGTCCCCGCCCCCGCACCCGCTGTTTTTAGCAGGGTGACGTCCTTGTTCGATGTCTGATAAAAAAGGCAAGTTAATTTCTATAGAGCTTTTTATAACGGAGCATCGTCTCAAAGCAGCTTCCCGGCATTAGGCCAATGCCAAATGGAGCAAGCCTAGGGCGACAGTGGCAAGGAAAAACTGAATGTAGACGGTCGTACGTGTGGATGGTTTGAGACTCCAAACTTTAGCCCAAAAGCTTCTCTCCATGTGAATGATGATCGTAACGGTTTGTGAAAATAAACCACCCTCGTTTATTTTGGCTTGGGATTTTGTTTGTGATGGAAAGACTTTTGGTTCCGCAAAGTGTGACTCATCGATAAAACCCTGTCCAGTCCGTACCACAGTCATCATCTGACTGAGTCATACACATGGAAGAGAACACCAGAAGTACAAAACAAAGTACAAAAAAAATGGACAAAAAGAAAAAGAAAGAACAATCGTACACTTTTTTAACTCTGAAGCCCAAATAAGCCAAAATAAAATATGGTTAGGTCTGCATCTGCTCATTCTGTGAGTGTATAAAGATAACAACTTTTTTACTGTGAAAATTCACAATCCATTCTTACAGATCACTCATGCTCGACATCGACCTCATACCCTCTTTGGTACGTTTGGGATAAGCTGGGCCTGGAGCTGGTCTTGCCGCAGCGCGAGGGCGTCCACAAACTTTCGACAAGGTCCTGAAAGAAATACTACATCGATTACAATTTCAGTCCGCAGACCGGCACGGCTGAGCTCTCGAGCGGCCGGGCGTACCGACTTAATCTAATAGAAAGTAAATAACAGTCTGGCTTCCCTCATTTCCTTCTGTCCACATGCCACTCGGCAGTCCAAGCGCATGGGAGACAGATGTAATGTTTCCTTCTGAATCTGAAGGTCTCCTTGTACAATGCAGGGACGCGATCTTCTCCGTTCGTTAAGGCATCCGGATCAATAAGAGTCGGTTGAATTTTTGGCAGAGAAACAGGGACGCGAGCCAAGAAATCTCCCTCTGCCATCGAATCTTCTGTCGTGGAGACAAACGGTCGATCTTCAGGCGAGCACTCGGCACTCTGGAGGCTAATGGACCGGGTTTATGGTATATAAACACATACTTTGCTCAGGATTTGTAGACCTTCAAAGTTATGGTCAGCTGGTAAGATCTGAGAGACGAGATCGCAGCGTCCGTTCCTTAGCAACTAATATGATACAGAAGAGAAGAGAGGGTGAGAAAGGTGAGAAACATCACAGTCCAGCCCCCGGGTCCGAAATGTCTGATTGGTCTGAGCACAATCCCTGTTTCCATGGTAACGGTCCATCATAGACGCCTCTGAGCCCAGAGGAGTGGGCGGGGCTTGTGGACCTGGTTGTTACACTAGGTTTGTTTTTGGTACATTAAAGTTTTAAGTGGTATTTATGAATGTAACTCTGTATTGTAGAGATTGATAAAGGGTGGATAAAGTAATCAGATACTGATCAATGACGCTTCTGAGGGAGCGCACAGAGATCACCCCTTTTCAGTTTGGTGATATTATACGCAATACTGTATCTAAATCCCTTCCACACACCGTTTATAAACATCTGAGTTCCTCTGAGCGTTCCCGTGCATCCTGCGCTTCCGTACACAGATCGCTGCGTTATCTCCAGTGACCTACGTTATAATAATATAACCCAGGTTCAGTAGCACAAACGGCATCAAAGCTTCTCTCCATAAAGGGTGTTGTCCTGCTGATCCCTCAAGGGCGAACCGTCAGCCCAGCGTAAGGAAATTTGTCAGGAAGAAAACACAACCTACCGTTTTGGCAGCGTACACTCTATTCCAAAATGCACTGTTTTTCTATAGTGCACAAAACGATTGGGTCCCAGTGGACGGCGCTCTGACTTAGCTCGCCTCGACCCGGCTCGGCTCAGTGTATTGGATATTGATGAGAGAGCCGCAATTGCGCTGATGGAAGCGACGTCACGGCTGGTGCCTCCGCCAGGCGAGATTTACTGGGCTGCCGATCGCTGGCATTCGTTCCAATAGCTCAACAACAACAACGGCAGCGGCAGCGGAAGGCGAAATGAAGGTTACGGGGGAGAGCGGGTTCATTTAAGAGATGAAGGGTCTGTGCGGGATATTGCTTTGTTCCAGTACAGCAGTACACAAGATGGAAACGCACGAATGGGCGCCGCAAGGAGGTGACGCCAGGTAAACTGTACTGCGGGGCAACAGTGACGAAAATATTATGGTGTACGAAAAGGCTGGAGTATCAATCAGAAAGTAGGGCAGGGTTTTAAGTATGCAGGAACCAGGTAGGGATTTCCCAATGGGAAATAAAGGATATTTACCTCCCGTTATCCAAGGTTAGAAAAATGTATATCGATCGAGTCATGCTCTTTGGTCCAGTCAAACAAAGACTGACCTCTCTATCTCCAAAAAAGAACAGAACAACTATCAAAAAAAAGAAAGATTTGACCAACTGTTAAGCATGGTGGTTGATATGTGACTCTCTGGGGTCGTGTGAACAGTTCCAAAACACAAACAAACTTGTTGAATTCTCTTAGTTTAGTTCAAAGCATGTCCAGAGGTAATTTGTCTCAATCCACATGCGCACTCTGGGACACTTTAGAGTTGTCACTTTACCTAAAAGGTCTTGGAAATGGGAGGTGCAGACACCCGGGCAGGGAGAACATGCAAATGCACACAGTCAGGACACATTTAATAAACAAAAACTGGATACTTTGAATGGTTTTCCGTGTTAAAATCTCACAGTTAAAATTTGGCTGTTTCACGAGGCCGCTGTCTTTTATATTTTGTGGCGTCATAAGATTTGAAGTGCATCGTTCAGATTGTGGCCCAATAAACCCCCATAGAGTTTCTAATGAACTCCTTCCTTCTTTCCGATAAAAGATCTGAGCTGCATCTAGTCCTAATCATTACCAAAAGCTTCCTCATTTAAACCAAGCATTTAGCACAGGACATGGTGCTTCACAAGAGAAACAAAAACAAATACCTTTATAAAAGATGGAAATAAAAAAAGAAAGAAAGAAAGAAAGATAGAGAGAAAGAAAGAGAGAAGTAATGATATAAAATAAAGAAAGAAAGAAAAAAGAAAGAAAGAGTGAAATAAACAAAGAAAGAAGTAATGATAAGAAAGAAAGAAAGAGAGAAAAAACGAAATAAAGAAAGAGAGAAGGAGAGAAGCCTATCCCTGCCTGCCTGTATTTGATTGATTTATTGTTTTATTTTTATTTCATGTGTAAATGTTATATGAATTAGAAATGTTAAAGTTGAAGCTGTAAATTGTCAGGTTAAGAGCTGCACTTTTAAAGTGTTATAAAGTGTTTAAAATAATGTGTGTGTCGGTGTGTGTATGTGTGTGTATGTTTATGTGTGTGTGTGTGTCGGTGTGTGTGTGTGTGTGTGTGTATGTGTGTGTGTGTGTGTATGTGTGTGAGTGTGTGCGTATGTATGTGTGTGTCTGTGTGTGTATGTGTGTGTGTATGTGTGTGTGTGTGTGTGTGTATGTGTGTGTGTGTGTGTGTCTGTGTGTGTGTGTGTGTGTGTGTGTGTGTGTGTGTGTGTGTGTGTGTGTGTGTGTG
>JAUZST010012271.1:0-11528 GCA_034779995.1 Parotocinclus haroldoi
TGATCTAACACATGAAACCTGTTTGCCTCCCTGCACAATCATCATCATCATCTTGTATCAAAGGTATAGGCCATGGGTGTCAAACTCTGGGTGTGTCCAAGTGTGTTTTTTGTCAATGACTGTAGACGATCATGCTCCATTGTATTCCCCTTTTTGGCTAACACAAAAACCAAATTTGTCAGGTAGTTTCAGCAATCAATAACACAGCTGCTTTCATATCAGTGACTCCAAAAGTTCATGAAATCAACCATGTCTGAGAACGAAGTCATTTATGATTCATACTGGCAACTGATTACTGGTGTCCTCCATGGTAGTTTATCTGCACCATCTCAGTGTATGAACAGGAGTAGTAAAAGATGCGGCAGTCTGTTGCCCTGTCTTCTCAGGTTAACAGGTGTTCTGTGATGGAGCCAGTTGTCACTTTGACAGCCTAAACTGTCTCACAGGGCAGTACTGACTTGAATGGACAAGGCTATTAATCAAAAGGTTGTGAGTTCAAGCCCAGTTCTCCCAAGCTGCCACCGTTGGGCCCTTGAGAGTTCTTAACCCTCGACTGGTGTTTGGATAAACACAGCTGTCAAGTGTGAATTTGGAGCCAATGTTGCATCTAACTACAGAAGAAGAAGAAAAAAAAACATCAAACAACAACAACAATCACGCCCCAAGCGCTAAGTCAACATGAGCAGAGAATACACCAACACAAATGGGGCTTTACTTCTTGCTATGACTGACAAAGTATACAGCACAAACACAGAAAGGCTGTTATTAATGCAATAAAACGTCCACAAACAAAAATAAACAGGAAACAAGAGTATTTCCATTTGCTCTTACTGCATACATGCTCTGATCATATATACTTGCACAGAAATTAAAAAAGAAATGTGTTTTTTATTGTCAGTAACGCTGCAACAACAAGCCAAAGCAATGGGGTCGTTCTCAATGTTTATGGTGTTGCTTAACAAAGCACAAGAAACCATACTATCACATCCACAACAATTCAATTCAATTCAATTCAATGTTATTTCTATAGCGCTTTTTACAACGTAGCATTGTCTCAAAGCAGCTTTACAGTAATACGTTATCTAAAAGGCCAATCCCAAGTTGAGCAAGCCTAGGGCGACAGTGGCAAGGAAAAACTCCCTAAAATGGTAGGAAGGACCAAGACTCAACAGTGGACCCGTCCTCCATGGGCAGCCTAGATGTTAAATAAATAAATATTAAATGTATATTAAATCATAGCAAGACTAGTTTAAATAAATAACAAATTATTATTACAATTTAAATTAGGAAGAATATAAACAAGAAGCTACTGAAACGGAACATTTTATACCAGAAGGAAAAAGCTAATATTTTCCCTATGAAACAGTTCCAGTTACCTGGTGCCAAAAGTTCAAATGCTCGGTAGAGCTGCTAATTGGCTGTATAATCAAATGACAAAAACTTGTAAATGGCTCTGTGATTAACCCATGGATCCCCCCTGGTTATGGGGTGTGCAAGGGTTTGTCTGCTCTGAGGTGCTCTGAGTTTGTCCAAAGAAACCCAAACCCAAAGGGAATAAGCTATGATTTATGTGCATTTTTTGCCAGTAAAGAATTGCAATGAATCACTTTATTCCTTTGGTGTTTGTGTGGGGCCGGTTTGCAGCTTTCCTTAGATACTTGTAGGGGGCTCCAAGGAAAATGGTTGTTAAACACTGCTCTAAACTATTATGTTTGTCACCTTAGGCTGGTCAAGAATAAAGGAGGGGAAGTGGGTCGGTATATTCCCCCAGCAAGCTCCTGTATCCCATCCAGGGCAAACTTGCACCTGCACTCTGTATTCTCCGGGATAAGCCTTGGACCGCAAGCCTAATCAATAAAAATTGGGTTACAATAAAAAAAATTAAGCGAACAATTTTACAAGCTCCCGCTTTTTGGCCCTTGAGCAAGGTTGTTAAGCTGTGTGTGTTCGGCTCATTATAAATCACTAAGAAGTTCAGTAAAAAGGCAAAGGGCCGAAGTTTGTGAGCCGAACTGAGTTACAGGGGAGGAACATTTTGAATTGTGTTCGCATGCTTGCCTTGGCGAGTGTGTACAATAGGCTGGTTTGGCGGCAATTCATGAGAAGCTTGATCTAGTGTTATCATGTCAAATTGTTTTATGTAAGGGTCAACCTTTGCCCCCTAGAGGCGCCTTACACACGCAGCATTCACCACGAAGCCCATGAGAACTGAGACCAGAGTAGAAGGTCGGGTCAAGCCTGCTATTCCAATCTCCATTCCAATCTCCATGCATGCGTGGGCAAATCTAAGAGTTGTTTGATTGTTTGACAGGTGGACTCTTATGAAACCATGATTTGATTCGGCCGTGGCATTTACGTGAGCGCTGCCTCATATAGAGTTCATATTAAAGAGTTGAGACAGACTTGTGTGCCACATTTACATACAGCGTTATTGCTGCAAACGCTCTGTTCTTTAAAGCATAAACATAAGTGTGTCTGCCGGGTTTAGCTGCTACTGCGCCTGAGCAGCCGGGGCTGGTGGCCCCGATCAGACGTCAGTGCTGAAAGCGCAATGCCACTGTGCCTCACAGAACCCATGCACAAAAGGCGGCTGCAGTGTACGGCAAGCTTTTGATTTCGTTTTATAAAGTAGAGGAAATATAAAAAGGCACGTTTCTTAGAAATTCTGGTGGGGCACAGGCGATAAAGAGGAAAACAACAATGCTTTAAGTCTGTGCTGGTGAGGTGATGGGGGCTTTTTTTCTAGCCCGCAAGGCTTAGCCCTGCATCGCACCACATGAGAGGCTGGATGAGAAAAGCACAATCTCGGAAACGCACCAAGGTTTTTTTTCTACCAGTAGTAAAAAACGTATGGACCATAGACATAGAAGGAGAAGATAAAAAGCACATAGGATGGCACAACATCACACAGAGCTTAACTGCTAACCGAGAACACCAGATACGTTTTTGTTTTTAAAGACTGGCATGAGGTCAAACTAATCAGTATTTGCTCACTGTGCTAGTTCTGGTGTTCTAGATGTAAACAGCGACCTAAAAAGTTTAACAGAAGGAATACGGCTGATCAGAAAAAATGTTCTAGTTTTAGTTTGCGCTGGACCTAAATGGCTAATATGATTAACGCATTCGTCACACACTGGCGACCACAAACTTTGTGGTCCGGGACAATACAGGAATCGATAAGAATGTATAAACCCTCCTCATGAAGCTGAGTGCTAAAATGTTTTTGGAGCAACTGGCTTGCCCTTTGCTGCACTGGATATCTGAGGGGGGGTTTTTTTGGTAAAAACAGATTTACTCCCTCAATGTCGGTCAATAATTTGATTAAACTGAGATTACTTAGCAAAACATGAAGGGGTATGAAGGTTTAAGGATATTTTGAGTACGCTCAGGTTCCATTATGTGTCGGCCACGTTAACTTTAAAGTACAGGATGACTCAGGACAACTTGTGTGATGCGTCGTGGACTTGTCACAAAGGCTGCCAAAACCATTGTTGAGGTTTCTTGGTCGGTAGCGGTTCTTCAGGTGATCGCCATGTTTTTTGTCGTCCACAGTCTCGTTTCTCTGAATTTGCCTATGAGGGACGTAACAGTGCTGTGTGAAATTAGTGCTCTTCCTCGCTGTCAGTTGGTAAAGTCTGTTGCTATGATACGGCAGCTGAGTCATCAGAATCAACAATTCCATCCTCAGTTACCTGTGACCAACAAAAGTTTAGAGCTTTCTGTGTTGATAACTTTTATATCACAAGAGATATTACAAAGCTGATTCTGATCTTCATATTCTATATGACCACCTTTCCGTTGGAAAAACTTCCCCTTGATCCGGTTTTCAAGATGGCAGCCTTGTTCTGGATATAGCCGGAAATATCGGCCCCCCTCATGCATTACTTGCTGGGATATTTACATGTCATTTTTGCTTTCGTTTCTGAAATAAAAGGGTGTCCTGTGACTTTTGATGCACCCTGTAGCGCCGGGTGGCATTTTATGAAGTATACTACACATATTTTTCCTATACGGTATGAAATTTTCATGTGCCATGATTCCGTAGCATGGCTGTAACTACAGCAACAGTTCAACACTAAGCAAATGATTAGAAGTGCTACGAAGCCTAGCATAGGATAGCAAAAGCAGAGAACACAAAACAGATGGGAGATAAAGAAAATGAGACTCAAAGGCTATATCGCAAAGTTTGTTGAGTGACTGTTGCTGCCGCAGGTCGTAACACCATGACATCATCTCGGCTGTAAGTGGAAAACAGAGAGTGTTTATGATTACGGTCGTCCGACTCATTGCTGTTATGCAGATGCCAGTGAAACAGTGAAGCCAAAGGCCCATACATTGGTTTTCATTTGTCTTATTACCTTTATTACTTGTACCGAAAGCCCTGACTTGGCATCACACGTCCTTTTAACGACCAAACTTTGCTCTATTCACTAGTCTAGCTCACGAGTTGGTAAAGAACCCCAAAGAGCTTGAAAAAAGCCGAATCAACAAGTTCATAAAAAACAGCACTGGAACAACAATACCAAAGGCATATGGAAGATCCTGGATGGATATTAAGATTAAAATTAATATTCTTGGAAGCAAGCGATTCCTAGGAAGATCCTCGTGACTACTTGCCAAGTCAGAAATATTTTTCTATCACATCTGAGACCTTTAAATCCAGAACCTACATTCTTCAAAACGTTTTGTCTGCTTTTATATTTTGAACATGATATTATTCATGGACACCTAGAACATATTTACTTTTTACTGGAACTACTTCCATTTTGTTGGTGTATAACTGGTGTTATATGATATTAGCAGAGAAATTAGTGCATCTTAAAACAAACATGAAATAACATGTAAGATGAAGAGTGGCGATGGCTCAGTGAGGTACCACTGTGACTTCAAGAGAGGGTCCCAGATCCCAGGTTCAATGCCCTGGTGGAGCGGTCTGGGAGTCGAGTGGGTTTATTCTGGGTACTCCAGTTTCCTCCCACAGGAACACTTAGACACATTATGTTAAACAACCTTTAAACTATGGCCTAGCATGAATGGGAATGTCCTTCACAGGATAAGATGCACCTGGGCATTGGATCCTGTTCAGAGCCTTGCTCCCGTCTAATACATCCTCTACCAGGAACACTGCTCGATGTTGCATTTGCCAGGAAGAGAACCAGCACATCCACATAAACTCCCACCAACATTTACACTCACAGATACACTTCCAGAACAACTACAAACCCTGATCTCTGATTCAAGATCAAAGCCATCTCTGCCATAAACAGTCAAGCACAAACTTCGAACTCTATTCAGTTTAAAAGATCAGCATTTGGAAATTTCTATATGAATTACCATTTCCTACAATCCATCTCGCAATCTCTAAAATGTAGACTATTTTAAAATGTCCTCCACACTTTCTGGGTCAAATCGCCTCACTTTAAATGCCTCATACTCCCATACTCCCCCCCTGTTTTTTCACCCTGGCCATTTCACTTTGAACTCATAATCTACTAAGGATTTGAACAAGTGATCGAATTTCTATTGAGGTCTCTGCCGTATTGTCTATCCAATCAACAGCTGCTTTAACGACTGAGGTCTCAAAAATGGAAAGAAACGATCACAGGATTGGCAAGAGTCAATCAATGCTGCAGATCCACATGCAGATTCTGAGTTTAAGAGTGGAGAGGAGCCACTACCATACTGGTCTGTGCTCACTTCTGGATTAGAGACTGTTCTGACCTTTTTTTGAGAGTTTCCTAACATGGTGTAAGTTACCCGTGTTGTTGTGTATGACTTTTCACTACTTATTTGTAACAGCTGTAAATTTCCCTTCTGGGATAAATATAGTACTCTAGAAATCTATCTAAATGGGGTCCCTAAATGTAGGTGCCTGTCCTATTGTAGGTAGGACCTAGTTCTAGTAACCTTGAACTATATAAACTGATTCAATTTCATTAGTCGAGTCTGTGTTACATCCGGCTGATCTTTTTGTCAATCAAAAGTGCCAGGTCCAGGTCCTCATACCAACAAGAGTTACACTTACACATTGTCGTTACAGTACATTATTGTGTTTTCTATAATTATTGTACATTTCTATCACTTACAATTGCACTGTCATTAGGGATGCTGCGTAGATGAAAACTCTGACACATTTACGTATTGTTTTCACACAGTTTTCTTGTGAAAATACACTTTGTCAGGGCGGTGTGAAATATGAAATATCCCATAGCGAAATATCCAATAAATTTATGTGAGCAACCCCATGCAGAATTTGCTAATTCAACAGGTTGCAATTAACACACCAAAAAACTGTGGACTGGATTGTGGTAGCCTAGCGATTAAGGTGCTGGACTCTGCAAAGCTGCCACAGTTGGGCCCTTAAATAAGGCCCTTAACCCACCACTGCTTTAACTGTAAGGGCGACTGATAAATGCCGTACACGTAAATGTCAAAAATATTAAACAAAAATAGCATTTATTAGCAGATATTACAAACAAGTTGACTAGATCCGTTGAGTACCTCTTGTGGACTTTGATCTACAAGGGTTAAGATCAGAAGACTGACTAGGTCACTGCAATACCAGGCCTTGGTTTTCTTGGCCATGCGCTGGTGCCATCTTCAGCGCCATACCAAACATGCCGGGTGTGGTTGACACCAAAGACCTCAATCTTAGTCTCATCTGACCAGAGAACCTTGAACCAGTCTGCCTCAGAGTTCTCCAAGTGATCATGGGCTAACTTTAGCCGGGCCTTGACATATTGCTTTGAAAGTAAAGGTACATTAACAGTAGTTCCATGAGCCTTCTGGCTGATGCTCCCAATGGTGGACACAGGCAGGCCCAACTCCTTGGAAAGGGTTTTGTACTTCTTGCCAGCCTTGTGACCCTCCACGATTTTGTCTCTGATGGTCTTGGAATGCTCCTTAGTCTTTCTCGTGTTGACCAAGTATGAGTGCTGATCATATTTTTGGGGAGGGGCTTTTATAGTCAGAAAAGGTGAGAAAAAAACACCTGAAGTGCATTATTCTTAATACGTCCTAATATTTGAGGGAGCCAAACAGAATTCTGGTGGTTTGAGAGGTTTAAATAGTAACTGACAGTAACTGGTAAACTTTGAATTAAAAAACAGTAATAACATTCTTTTTTTTTTTTGCTGCAGTGCACTGTATTTTCTGAATGTCTTTCTAAAATCCCTCCACTGTACATATTTAATCTCCACTTGCACAAGTCCCACCTCTCCCTATTCCCCTTCTCTCCCCCACCTCGACCCTTCTTCTCTCCCTGAAAGCGGATGTCCTTCTGTCCTCCTCATCGCATATCCGTGTCGGCATTGTCGAGGGGGAAAACCCAGATGTTCTTTGGACTGACAGCATAGTTCTGTCTTTCTACAGCACATGCACATACACAGTCACGCTTACACTCCTCCCTTCTCTATCTGATCCAGTCAAGGCTGTCCCACTTCCAGTGCTGCCTGTTCCTAGAAACACCAAGCAGCAGGCTGAAATCGGAAGCACTCTATCTTACCACCAAGCAAAACCAGCAGATCCCTCAACTCTCTGAGAGAGCTGAGCCAAAAAATTAGAAGCACAGCCTTTAAGGGAAGATCAGATCGAGGATCAAAACAAGAAACTGTCAAGAAACAGACGGAAAACACCCATTTCCAAAGCAGACTTAATTAGGTGAAAGTTAAACATGGGGGTGAAGTTAAGTCGGACTTGGCCTCTAAGATCTGGGTGGTGGGAGGAAACATGACTATGGCCAGATGGACTCAGGTTTGGTAAGGATGCAGAAGGGTCAAAGCAGAAACCGGAGCATCAAAGCTAAGTGGCCTGCTTGCCGAAACCCAGCCCTTTGCCGTAGCACTAAGCGAGAGTATCGGATAAACTTAACCCTGCTGTCGGAACGGGGGCATTCGAGGAAATAAGGTGAAGGTCACAACCTGGAAAGCATGGCTGAAATGTGGCGGCCTCCACTCAAAGGAAGTCCCAAGGTTATTCGCGTTATCTGTGGGGCAAATTAACAGATGGCTGTAAAATCCGAGCCGGCGGCGGATGGAGGAGCAGGTCTCAAAAGGCCAATGTATGAAGCTTCTCTAAACAAGATGGATACATAAGTATCTGGGCAACTGTCACACCAGGACCACCCACTGCCTGGACTCGATTCCCTTGCTTTGTCTTACAACTAAATCCGGCGTCTCATAAATGGCAAGATTAGGAAAGGAAAGGCAACACAAAGTGTTTGCTTAAAAAAAAAAGAGAGAGAGAGATACATGCTTAGACAGTTGGGGCATGTGCTGAGACAACCAGGAAAGATTTATTCTGCTTTGATATTACATTCTCATCTCCAGGTCGTCTTGATTCCTACGCCATATGTTTTGATTCGAGCATGTCGGCAGCCCACTGAAGATCATGGAGGAAGAAAAGGAAAGCCCCCTTCCCTTTCTAATCCTCAACTGATCCAGTCATTCCATGATGTTAATCCAAGTGAACGGGCAGACAAGCCTGTTCAGGGTGGCCCAGGATGGTTTTATAACCATCACCCACACAGGTATCTCATACCTGAATGGTGCTCACTCTCACAGAGCAGAAAGCTATTAGGCGGCCATTAAAAGCGAAGGAATCCCCATTGTTGATTTATGACTAAGCCCAAGCAACCATTCCTTTATGTTTGTCTTAAATACACAAGAAGATCACAAAGTTGACACATTCTGATAAAAAGGCTGTTGGGTACTTAACAACAGAGCACTTTTAATAAGGACTTATTATTCTTAACACAAGAAAGTCGAAGGTTTAAGTACAAAGGTTTCATCTGAAAAGAGCTCAGATTTCACAAGCTTGCTCGTGATTCCAAAGTTCAAAACAACACATTTCGGAAAGCCTAATTAAATCCCACAACTTTGTTTTACATGTTAAATGTGAACATGAACATCTACAACCGTCTTCAGTATCGTAAAAGGATAACATACTCCAAAAATAACTACTAATAAAATAAACTACTAATCCTAAATCATCAACTTTTAAAGTTATTGAACTTGTTTAATTATTGACCGATGTAGAATCTAGTGCAAATTTGTGATGACATTTTTAAAAAGTGATTCTATATTAATGTGTGTTTAAGTCTGATCTGGTCAATTGCATAATCATTTTGAAAATTGTTATATTTACAAGTAAAACGATTGTTCCAGCCTTGTTTAACACAAAACAAATGCAAAACTATGACCAGTTGTGACCTGTTATTCCTCCCAAAATTTGTATTTAAATTACAAAACAGGTTATTTAAAAAAAAAAAAAAGAGATGAAGGTTGGTGGTAATAAGAGGTATAACTGGTGAAGCATATACTGTATCAAAATAAGCTTTACCTTTACAACACCATTAGATCTGGCTGGTTGAACTGGTTTAAGTCACCATGCCAGTGGTTTGACCCCAGAAAAAGGTTTCAAAAGGGTTTAAAACTTGCCAACTTGTGTAAAAATGTTCTAAAATCATCTTTGCAAGTTTATCTGGAGTGTAGTTTACTAGTTTTTTTAGTTTAGTTTAAAAGCTAAGCTGAACATACAGTGTTTGGGTACTCCTGGTCAAATGACGTTGCTAAATGGAAAGAATAATTAATAAACATAAATACGATGGTTCTACACACTTTCATGAACCTTTGACAGGTTCATTTAGTTATAAGACCTAACAAAAGCATAATTGGATTATCCAGAAAGGTATTGCAGACCTTTACACTTTGCAATATTTTCTGTTGATTCTTTCCTATTCTTTTCAGTTTTAAACTTTAGCAGTTGTGGAAATGTGTTGCGTGTCGTGTTTTGTTGTTGTTGTTGTTGCTGTTGTTGCAAAAAAAAAATTATAAGGCAATGTCATGCTTGGGCAAAAAAATATAATTAAAACAAGATTGATTATTGTAAATAAAGCAGTGCAATATTTTAGAATCATTTTACACTGCTTAAATAACCTGTTTTCCATTTCTTTTTTGCTTTAAGATCTTTTTTTTTAACTTTTTTATTCATTTTTATTCACTGTTTTATTCATGATCGATTTACTTATTATTTACTATTTCATTCAACATTCATAATTTATAACCTTTGTATTGTTTGGTTTTATTATTTTGTGGGTTATCTGAAAAAGTCTACTAATATAATTAGTGCTTTTAAATAAAAATACATTAACAAACATTAGTAAAGAAATAACGTACGCAAAAATTATATTTCCACACACTTTCAATTCTTTCCAACTTTATTTCGTTTTAGATTTAAAAATTATTTTTTCATTTCTAGCAATCTGCAGGTGTTATGCATGAAAATCAACAAAGCACGCTATGCTTCGGCACACAAGATTTCTATTTAAATAAATGATTATTGTAGATAAATAAGTGAAAACTTTTTCAGAATAATAACACATTGCTTAAATAACCAATCTGAAATTCCTATAAAACCCAATTTTTAGAGTATGTGAACTGTGATTACATTTCATCCGGTAAAGGTATTATAAGTGTCTGTTATAATGATTCTGTCCTCTTAAAGGTAATGAGCAAAACTCGAACAATTACTATTACTACAACTGTGGACTATTCTGTTACCTATGGACTAATAGTTCTGCACATGGTATTTACAACGTACAAAACGCTGTTTATGGGACCACTTTGGACACAGTCCATATGAACTAATGCCTAAAAAATAAAGACATTTAAATTGTATCTATTTGATTGTTTGTATTGGTGTTTAATGTTTTTTAAAAACCATTAAACACCATATAAATTAGCCTGATTTTGGTTCAAGTAAATTTACAAAACACCTCATAAAAATACAGATTTGTTTTTCTTTACAACATACTATATATATAATATTTGTATCATCTTGTTTGATATTATTTGATCAATTAAATATAAATATTTTAACATTTGAAAAGGTCATGTTGGCTTGCTACTTGTCTCTCTCTCACACACACAAACACACAAAGAAACACACATAAAGCTGAAAAACAAGGACTTTAGGTAAAATCCAATATCTATACCTAATCTGTATGTAAACAGTAATTTATTGGAACTTATAGGAACCGGCGTTTGTACTCAGAGCAGTGAATGTAGACAGAGCATTACAATGTGTTTAAGATTGAACATTTAACAGCACTGATCTGGGTTTTTAGACTGACTCAAACCGTGAACACTGATTAAAAAATGTTGTCGAAATGCAATGCATGTACCAGTAATTGAAACCCTCTGCCTTCTGTCCCTGCTATTTAGCATACCACATCATATATTACAGCAGACTAGGACAGTAAATACAATTTCTTCAACAGGAACTACATTTCGCTGTTTCTAAACCATTTCCTGTATAACGTCTCTCTCTGTCTTTCTCTCTTTCTTTTGGTTCCTCTGTGAAATGTTACCTACAGTTATGTTACTACCTAATGTTAATTCTAACTAAAGTGCTTGGACATTTGTCAGAAGTCAATAAATTATAACTACAGAAATGTTAGAAGAAAAAAGCAAAAATGCTTTAAAATAGACCACTTTCTTAGATGCAACACAACATAGATGTCATATATA
>JAUZST010012272.1:0-11528 GCA_034779995.1 Parotocinclus haroldoi
ATGGCTATAATCAAAGCAAATGTCTTTTTTTTTGAGAAATATATTTAAGAAACAAAATAAATTAGGGGAATTCTATTGACTTCAAGAATTTCTATAAATTGAACAAATTTACCTGTGCCATTTTAATGAATTTTTATTACAAACTTTTATGTTTCTACAGCGTCCAATCAAACCACTAAATATATCTTACAGCAGGAGAAGCTGCTAAAACACTCAGCAGTCAGAAACACAAATACAGCGAGCGAGTGTGAGTGTGTACCTCAACTTCTGAAGCTCCTGGCTCCTTATTGAAGCACATTGTCATGGCGTTCCTGGCTATTCTGTAGAAGGTGGTTAGAGACACCGATCTCCCCTGAAAAGAGGGAAAAGCAATCATTTGGGCTCGAACATGGTCAGCTTTCAAGCATTGAAAAGCCCTTCAAATCACATCACACCCCTGTTTAAGCATGGACTTCAGTCATAAAGCACAGAGATCAAATGAAATCAAAGCCATATTGTATAAACAAAGTACACTGCTCACAAAAATGAGGGGATATTTCAAAATGAAATCTTCCATAGTGAAAGTTTCCCCTTAACATTTCTGTGAGCAGTGTGTATCGATAAGTAAAGGGAATGCAGACGGAGGTAGCGCGAGCTTCCGTGAAGTTGAAACAATGCGACGTAACGTAGAGGTTTCTGGACAGATTACAAAAATATAGAAGGAGCTCTCGAAGCACGCTAAAAATCTGTCTGGGCTGGAATTTCATATAAACCCCCAACCAACAGTGGTTGATCGTACAGCAGTATGGATTCAGCTAAAGCAAAAAGAAAGTGCAGAGAGGAGAGCAGGAGGACAGAGAAGCTTAGTCCAGGCGGACTGGTGTCCTAAAGGCATATGGTGCATATTGTTGATTCTGCAGCAGCCCATGTCATACATAATTCAGTGCACTGCAGAAGGCCACCGCGCACACACACACGCACGCACGCACACACACACGCTTTCAGTTTTATTTACTTTACTTTACATTGTTTTGTTTAATTTTTTTTATACAACATTTTGGACTGACTGATTTTCCCTGCTTGACTTGAGGCCGGATTCATGAGCGCTTTCTTAAGAAAAAAAAGTTGTGAAGGTTCTTAAGACAAACAAACAATAAGAAGGACGTAAGATGCTCTTAAACGCAATTTGAAAAAAAAAATAATAATAATAATTAATACAAAAAAAAATAAACAGCATCACACTTGTGCTTCTATATTGAGTTGGTTTTATGGTCAGAAGAGACCATGACTGAACCTTTACAACTAAAAACCAAGTGCTAAATTCAGTGGAAACCAAAATGCACCATGCCTACTGTGAAGTGAGATGGTGTCAACATTATGACTTGTCCGTGTTTTTCGTCAGCAGGGAACTGAAAGGTAAATGCTGCTAATTTACACCCAGCGTTTTGAGGAAAACCAGCAGTTCATCTTCCAACACAGCTAGGAGTATTCGAGCCGAACTCTTACCTTGTATATACATTTGTGCTGGTCACTGAGAACACCGTCATCCTTTCCCTTGTTGTCTTCTTTGCAGTCTTTCTTCTTCTCGTGATTGAAGAGCCTTCGTCGGCCAGCGCTCCTTGGCGTCTCGGATTCAGCAGTTGGCTTATGCAGACCGTTCTTGGGCTCATAACGTGGCAGTGCCAGGGTGTGTCCGTGCCCGCTCTCCGAGTGGCCCTCCAGGGGCCCGCGGCGGCGCTCCAGCACCTCCTTCTCAGCCAGCACGTCATGTTCTAGGCGCCGCTGCTCGTGCGAGGGCAGCTGGTCGTAGGACAGCAGGAATTGCAGGTATGCCTCCTGGAGCTTGGCCAGCCGCTCCTGGGCGGACCTCGGGATATGGAGCAGATCTGCCAAACGGCTCCATTTCTTCAGGTCCATCACCCGCTGCATGCCACCCATGTCGCTGACCAGCTCGGAAAATCTCGCCAGGTCAACCTCGCAGCCTCCTGCAGTAGGACAGGAGAGAGAGAGATTTTTAGGATTTACATTATTTTTAGGCGTCACGTAAAAACCACTGACCATAAACCGCAGCTAGTGGGTGCACTGCTCTAGTGCCTCTATAAAATCGCCAAACACTCACCGATAAGCGGCGGCTCCTCCATGCAGATGCCCTGAGATTTAAGGTGCTTCTTGATGCAGGCCAGCTTCTGGACGTTGGGGCCCCATCGGCGACCGAGCTTGTGGATGTGCTGCACCTGTGTGATGAAGCGCATTTCGTCGTTCAGTTTGCACTCGGGACGCCAATCTGGGGGAGGCACCACACGGCACAGCCCGCTTGGCTCCGCCCACTCTCGCACCGCATCCAGGTAAACCAGTGGGTCCTGGAACTCCCTCGCATTGGGCCTGAGCACAGATACCTCAGGCAACGCAGCCAGGCCTGCCCGACACCTTTCTCGTTCCTTCTCCCTCTCTTTTTCTCTTTCGCGGTCTTTTTCTGACCGCTGCTGCGTGCTGTGAGGCTCCGCCCCCCTCGAGGGTCTGTTAGATGAGGTAGTGTTAGTGATAGAGTTAACATGCCAGCTTTTGGCCCTCTGTTGCTCTCTGCGAATGAACATGAGCCTTCCAGCTGAGGCACGCTTAGGCCGCTGCCGCGCCGGCTCCGGATTGGCCGGACTCTGGTGAGCTGAACCAGGAGCAGCTGGTGAGACTGGAGCTGGGGTCGGGCCCATTTTGGGCGTGGGTGAAGCAGCAGTCTCTGTGATGCTATGCCCATTTGCGAGGGCACACGAAGCCTTGTCCTGGGTTAACACTTTTTTGCTGCGTGTCTCCACCACGGGGATGGATGCAAGCTTCGGCTTTTTGGGCTCGGACAGCGAGGCCTTTGCTTCCGTAACCTCTGACGCCGTATCCATCCTACGCTTGAAATTGCGCAATCCATGCCGCCCGTGTCGCCCCTCGACATCGTCCTCCACTTCGACCTTAGAGGCGTGGCTTCCGTTGATCCTGCCGTTAAAGCGAGTGATGCTGCCCCCATTGGTCATGCCATGCAGCCTGTTTGATAACAGCACCTGTTTGCGGGTTTTTGCATTGCCACTTTGGGCTTTCCCTGAGTAGGGGGACTGGGCACCATGCCCGTTGCTGGCTGAGTTCTGGTCAGTGCCAGCGGCAGCAGCAGACTGTTTGCTGTGATTCAGTTTGGCTTTCTTCACCAGTTCTCCTTTCGCTTTGGTGTAGGTGACGTGGCCCTTGGTCACGGTGGCCGTGTACTTCACAGTTCTCGACGGCAGACGGCAGTCTTTCAACTTTTTGGCAACGGTCACGTTGGAAGGTGTTGGGCCTGAACAGCCATTTACTCTTGAGACCTGAATGAGAGAAACAAATCAATTAACCAAAGTTTCATATAAACGTTCATTAGCGTGTCTAAGATGAGGTCTGGAATACAGCATTTCAAATATGAGGGTGTTCCCAGGAAAAAAAAGTTAGGGGACCACTGGCGTAGACCAGAACTGAAAGTTTTAGAAGGTATAATTCCTGACCTCACCTGACATCAACCACAGCCTCTACCGTTCTGGGAGTTTATTCATATCAGAGGTAATGTTAAATGCAGTGTGCTCAGATCTTAGCAATCCGTCAGCACCTGAGGCCAGGCCACACAGCCTATACTGTATTGCTATCAGGCCAGCCAAATGCAAAAAGAGACTATTAAAAGAGGCTAAAATGTGATCTAGATCTGCCACTGGCTGTTTGACACCAAAAACAGGCCGGGATAGAAAAGTAGACAGACAGCTTTCAAAACCCCAAGACCGGGGTTATGGTTGTACCCTGCAGGCAGCATGACAGGTGTAAAATCTATGTTAGAAAGCACCACCACCTTCTAAGCAACCAATGGCCTCCTTTGGAAACAACCACCCTCGTCTACACCTAGTCGTCTGTGACTGAAACGACCCCATTATGTTCCACCCATTTTTGCCAAAGTCTATTTAGTGTTAGAAAAAAAAACCTGCATCCCCCATCAGGAACAGCACCAACCTACCACATCCACCCATCATCCCACATTTGTCGTCCAAAAAGAAGCCATATCTCCCCGTTCTCCCATCTGAGAGGCTGCTATACATTCTGAGAAAAAAAGGCTCTCGAGTGATTTACGATCTTCTACTGAAGACTTGTATGTCTTGCAGAGCTAGATGGGTTATTTTGGTAAAGCGCATCCTATTCGCCCACTAGGGTTACCAACCTACCATTTAAAACACTTTTCCCAATCCATTCTCTGTCTGTAGCAGAACCACCCTTTATCCACCCTTCGCATGAAAAACCCAATATTGTCCCTCCTACCTCCAACTATGTGAAACTACACCCTCTGCAACCCATCCTTTATCTATTTAAACCAATGCCACCCTGTTCTATATCTACAGCTGAGACAGAACCTCCCATTCCTAACCAGCTTCTATCCTGCCAGCAGTCAGCAGTGTCAGACGGTCTGCATCTGCTCAAAGCCAGTCCCACTTAGCTTTAGGTCACTCGCACATGTAACATCTAATCCGGCCACTAGAGGGCTCTCAGTCTCTGTTATACCCAGATGTGCAAAGGCGCCATACACACGAGAACAACCCCACTCGTTCTGGGATTGTTTAGTCTGCCTGAGGAGGCGGAGGATCAAGGGGACGAGACAGAAACCTCCAGCACTGCTGCCTGTTACCAGTCTCTGCCCAGCAGTGCAAAGCGGCCTCTCCTCTGGAGAGCAGACTGTGACGAGTGAGGTTCGAAAGGGAAGGAGGGGAACAAAGAAATAAAAGAATGAGAAAAGGTGAATGCAAAGATTGATGGAACATGTGTATGTGTGTGTGTGTGTGTGTGCGCGCGTGTGCGTGTGTGTAAACTTGTTAAACAGCTGAGCCAGGGAAAAACAGGCACATGGAACCAGACAGGCTGGCAGGGGGTCTGTTGACGATTTCGGCTTTGTGAAGTGGGCTCCGGCTGCACGTGAGCTAGTGTGTATGTGAGTCCAGATAACATCATGTGTTGCTACAGACCAGCTGGATGATGACAGGAAGATTTACACAAAGTACATCTGCTCCTAACCAACACAATCCAATGGACCCTTTATCTGCTGGTCTCGTACGTAACGCAAGAAACTCACAAAGAACTACATTTACAGCCAAATCAACTGCTTATTCACACATTGAGCACATCAGGATGCCTTTACATCAGTGAGTCCTGTTTTATCCCTGCTTGGGGTTAACTTACCTACCCTTAATTAATGGCGCATCCTCAGTTATCTTTTACTGAGTTGATCTACAGGCTTGTCGGATAATGTTAGACCCGTAACCATTCCGTCTATTTTTTTTTTAACTTTGGAATCTTAATCTTTGTTTTATCTTTTGCACAATAAAACAATTAATACATCCTTCCTGTCTCAATACAACCCAAAAAGTCTCTTGAGCCACACAAAGGTATAATAAACAAAGTGAACAGGTCTAGAGCGTGTGCTGTCGGTGGGAAGCCACCATCGCATAAAATGGAAGGTCCTCCGGGTCACAGACTGTAGGCCAGTCGGATGTAATCTAGACGAATGAAGGGAGTGTCAAATATTATTGTGAACAGCTGCAACCCATTAACACCATGCCTACTTAAGCTTCAGTAGGCTTCCACTTACAAGGTATTTCAACAAAATAAAAAAAACCCTGAGTAGCATGGGCTGTAGGACTAAAAAATAAATGAATTTAGAGTCATATGTCCAAATTGAAAATCGTTAGTTTTGTTTATTTAACGTCGCGTCAGCAGCAAAGCCCATTCACGACAGGAACAAGGTCACATCGTTACTAGTCACGCAGTCGCACTGGGCTGAGTCAGAAGAACAAGTTAACCTAACGCATGTCTTTGTACCGTGGGAGGAACGACAAGTACCCGGAATAAACCCACCCAAACATGGGGAGAACATGCAAACTCTCACAGAGCTGAAAAGTCTTGATCAAGGCTTGGATCTCTGAAGCTGTTGATCACCATGCCACCCGTTTGAACACGTACACTAGGACAGGAACTTCATACAGTACAGGGTAAATATCGTAGGAAGCTGATGACTGTTGGACAGCTTTAACTTACAATGCATCTGCCTGTAATGAAACAAATTGAGGTGTTTGGGTGCTGTAGTGAATTTAATGCACTAGGGCACCACCTCAGGGTCTCAGGATGGGGTCAAGCAACACGTCCATATGATGTTTTCTGTATTGTCGCACTGGTATCCCATCCCCAGCGTTCTCCGGGATCATACAAAATCATACCTTTCATATATCTCCTCACATGCTGTATTACTCTTATCTGATATTTACTTTACAAGATCTTTGGCCAGAGTAACTGCTACACACAGCGGATGATAGGGGTGTAACAAAAAAATGAGATGATGTGCATCATCTGATCGGATTATGCGCTCTTATCTAATAGAATTGCTTTTCCAAACACCAGAGGGCGCTGTAACACACTACGCTCATACTCCAGAATTGTTATTAATCAGAAATAAAAAGGCACAGTTTCACTGGATATTCATGATATGGTGATGCTACAATAGAACATTTTGTTGACATTTACAGCATTTAGCAGACACTACTTACAATCTTACAATCCAAGCAACTGTGGTTTAAAGGTCTTGCCCAAGGACCCAACAGGGGCATCTAAGCAGGCGGGATTTGAACTTTGGGCCTTCTGGTTCATAATTCAGTATCTTGATCACAGTTTAGAATTGGAAACTTTATTGGTGAGAATGTTCATTGTTTATGCTTCAGAAACTAAAAACGGAAATGTCTTTTTGAACAGAAAACTGAACGGAGTGTATTGTTAAGACCCCTAGTAGACGGAGAGTCCTATGGAACCTTAACAGCTGCACCACTGTCCATAGGGAAGTCCAGCATCAGCACTCTGTACTGGTGGCCGCCTCTTCTGATGTCTGGTGTGCTAAATGCTACCCTACCAATCGGTGCCTTTTAGTTTCGCTTGTTCCGCCAGAGACGCAGCACTCTGAGTGAATCAATGCAAAGCCAATAGTTAGATCAAGCCAAGTCCGCAGTGCAGAATGTCCATTCAGTCTCCCAGTCACAACAGAGAGGGGCCAGGGTCAAATTAGCCATTAAGAATCCAGCCAGACACTGCTCAGCGCTACTCCTTCACAATGACTAATAGTCTATTATACTCCATTACAACACCACAAGAACGACAATCTCTTCATGCTCTTCAGTCTAATCTTTGCCCTTTCCTGATCAATGACACTCGATCCTCCATTTATGATGTACTTTGTAGCCTTTAAGGCGAGGTGCCTGATGGTGCTTTGCCTTCCTGTTAGCTGTCCAGGTACAGAAAAGGCTTACATTTCATGTGCTAACACTGGGTGTGTAACTGTTTTGAGCCAACACTTCCCACTTGCATGCAGATTCGAACCAGCCAGAGACCAAGGAAACAGAGAGAGAGAGTAGAGAAGGGGCAAGGCAAAAAGTGACACGAAAAGATAAAAAGACAAGAAGATGATGGAAGAAGAGTTTAGATAAAACAAGCAGCGACGCAAGAAGTAAAGGCTGCAAGACCAAAGGAGTCCAGACCAAAGGAAAGACGACAGAATAAACTCGGAGAGATGAGGCAAGTGAGGACAAGAGGTGTGTGGAGAGTCAAGGGGTAGTAAGACGAAAGGAATAAAAACAAGTAGAGACAAGCTGAGATGAAAGGGATGAGAGAAACACTCTCGAGATGAGCAGACAAGAAGAGAACAGGGCCATCTCCCCAAGAATAGGCATCCAGGGAGGAAAGGTTAGCATAGACGGTACGTATAGAATGTAAGCAGACTGAACCTCAGAAGTTCGTACCTGTTTGCGTAGCTCCTCTGTGGCTCCTCCGTTGCTGAGGCCATTGGCGGTGTGATTTTTTGCTGCGGTGGATTGTGACGCGTCTCTACGTTCGTCCATCCTATCCTTCCCAAGAGGCGACTCTCGGATTTTTGGCCTGAGTGAGTTCTGCCTCTCCCTCGCTGACTTTGCCGTGTGGCCATTAAACACTGCAAAAACAAGGGTGAAATAGAGCGTCAGTCTCCAACAACGGCAATTTGAAGGACATATCCGAAGGTGCTTGTAGCTTTCTGGAGTCACCAAATATAGACCTAACACAATTCACTCTTAGCCCAAACCCAAGACTTTTTGATCTATTGCTTTCAAATTGTAGAGCTACTGACTAGAGTGGACTGGCCATTGAGCTGTGCTTACAAGGGTTAAGCGTCTGGCTCAAGGGCCCAATCTTAACAGAGCCAGGACTAAAACCCACAACCCTCGCTTCCATTTGGGTTCAAACTGACCCCAGATAATTATGCAATAAGGCAATCTGGATATTGTCTGAACACCGTATTATACGTATTAAAGGTCTCTGCTCCCATTCTGATTTCACGGTTCGATCTCGATGTTTTTTGTTTCTGAAGTGTAAACTAGGGATGCACCGATATAGAATCTCTCAGGCCGATACGATGACTGATTTTTAGTACATTATTGTGGCCGATACTAATGTTAATGACTGATAATTTAACCTTTCTGCATTTCAAAACATTCCCAATATAATCCATATATGGACTGTTGTTTCTACGGATCAGTAATTAATTAAAATACAATAAAAACAGGCAAAGACAATTTTTTCCTCACGGAAATGAAAAATAGTTTAATACAAGTTCATATATCGGCAAATAGTATACAAGCTGCCGATATACTGTGCATGACTAGTGTGAAAGTTGCGTAACGATGTGCATTTTCTTCATTTCTTAATTTGTTTTGTCAAAATACATAACTAGAAACAGAGGAAATGTATATATAATTTATAATTATTTATATATATATAAATTAAATGCTGTTTTGTAGCTTTACCGCATCTTGGCCAGGCTTACCCAGTTGTGCCTATTACATTTAACCCCTTGAGGACCACGGGTGATGTTTGTCCCGTACTTATAAATGGACACCAAATGTGATTGAAACAATCTTCGGTCCTAAAAGGGTGCAGAGTTGCATGAAAAATGCCTTAAGTGTTTGTTCTTAACCCTTTCAAGACTGTAGACTGATTCAATCGCATTTGCCGTCCATTTATAAGTATGGGACAAATATCACCCTTAAAGGGTTAAGAAAGGTAATTTTTAGTGTAATATATCTATCTAATATAATATCTATCATTTATCTAGAAATATTACATTCTGAAATGTTAACCACAGCAATTTGGACCACTGTCCAAAAAGAGCCGCACCCAGTCTCCAGTCCGAATGCAACAGATTGAAATGAGGGGAAATGAACTCTTGACCTCATACATGTAAAGCATGCCATCTAGCACTGGGCTATATCCTCTGCTAATCTAATTATTAACCAGTTCATAATAGCCAGTCTGACTGTACAATCTGCAGACGCCATGAATTCCTGGCTAAAAATGATCCCAGTCACGACCTCAGTTACAACCACCTCAAGAATTCCAAATTTACTCTAATCAATCCACGAGTAACGTCCTGTTCATTCTGTACCCAAGTCAAGCTGCTGACAGATCCATTATGGTCATAAATACAGGTGAAACCAGTGGTGGGAAAGAGACAACTACAACTTAAGATTATTCATCAGTATCAGGAACTGGAGTGGGCAGAGTAACCACAGGCCTGGCCTTAGTAAAAGGTGTTTCATTTAAGAATGTAAACACACTAGTGAGTTACAGGAAAGCCAGTGGCAGGAAAAACAGGGCAGTGCCTCTCTCTCTCTCTGTCTCTCCGTCTGTCTGTGTCTCTTTCAGTCTCTGTGTCTCTTTCAGTCTCTCTGTGTCTCTTTCAGTCTCTCTGTGTCTCTTTCAGTCTCTCTGTGTCTCTTTCAGTCTCTCTCTCTTTCAGTCTCTCTCTCTCTCACACACACACACACACACACACACACACACACACACACAGTCTCTCTTTCAGTCTCTCTCTTTCTCACAGTCTCTCTCTCTCTTTCTCAGTCTCTCTCTCTCTCTCAGTCTCTCTCTCAGTCTCTCTGAGACTCTTTCTCTCTCTTTCTTTCTCTCTCTCTCTATCTCTCAATGGCTCTCTTTCTCTCCTCTGTCAGAGTCTCTCTAAATATCTCAGTCTCTCTCTCTCAGTATCTCTGTGTGCGTGTGTGCTGCTAAATTAAAGTGTCATGCTTGAAGCGGGCCAGCCTCCAGCTTGCTCCGAGAGGAAGAGAGGCAAAAAGGAAGTGAGCGGAATTAGATTTGATTTAGCAATTGATGGAAAGGAACTGAGACAGCAGCCCAGGCAAGCGTGTACACAAGGGGGAAACAAAGAGAATGAATCAGAAACACACTGCATACACAGACACACAACATGAAGATGGGCTGGTGTGACCATTGCCCACTCACAGGAATAATCTATCCCGACAATGAAAACGGAAAAATCCTAGTTATAGCCATTTTTTCAAAAGGGCAGAAACTCCGATTCAGAGTTTCCGTGCACTCGAGTAACCAGATAACGGGCAGAAACTCCAGGTTAACATTAACTCAGTAAGTGGATTATTACTTTACTACCAGGCACTATCTCATAAGACTACATTTTGTAATTATTTCAGGTATCAATGTTTTATTGGCTGCCAGGGTTGCCAGATCCCACTAGTGAAATAAGCAAACACGTCTACGAAAACATTCTGACCAAAGCAAACTGGGACCATATAGTATGGCTTATAGCTTTTCTAATGGCCAGTGTAGATGTTTTTGGTTCTGTGTTTCTTTACTTAATCTTCTCTTCTTAAATGGTGGTACAGACATGGCTGTGAACTGAAAAATCTAGTTAGTAACTAGGTGCTCTCATACTGAAAGTACTACTACCTTAATGTTAACCTTAATGTTTTCCTCACGTTCCTAAGTAATATCAGATGTCAGAACTGAGTCTGCAGGTTTTGCAGGCAGTTGATCATAAATCTAAACTATTAACCTTTGCTGCATTTACATGCTTTATTTAGGAAGCAACATTTTTGTTCTTACCCACCACTGTAATTCAAATGCCCACGCAAAGGTGACGTCCTAGTAAAGCGCGTGCCAGCATACACCTTCCAACCCACTCGGTTTATTGATATTAACACCTAACAGCATGAGACATCCGCTACCGTTAAGGTACAGGTGCAATTTTGCATTCGTTATATGAATTACTCCTGATGCGCTTGCTGCTTCGACACGGCGCTTCATTACCACGCGTTCCTGACACTTCACTATTCAGCGTTTACGTGCGTGTATACACACCGCCACGGAGTGCTGAGGGTGAATGGCAATGTGAGAAACTGCACAGGTGTAAATGAAAGCCTCCTTCTCTAAGACAAAGCGACAGGGTGTGTATGATGGAAGGTGTGCGTAAAGACGCCAGAACCCTGGCGCACAGCTGTGAGCTGCATACATGAAACACCTTGCTACTGCTTTTCCCAGCGATAATTGGAGAGGGAAGCTGGAAGCATCGCGCCGTGTTCCCATGCGGGTTCCCCCCCTTTCAACACACCACACACACACACACACACACACACACACACACACACACACACACACACACACACACACACACACACACA
>JAUZST010012273.1:0-11528 GCA_034779995.1 Parotocinclus haroldoi
ATATAATATAATATAATATAATATAATATAATATATTATAATATAATATAATATATATGATTTTGCAGCTGATAAGAGATAAATGTCCATTTAAAAAAACAAACACAAAAATTGCTCTTATTTGTGGGGTGCTGGCACTCAATTTAGGGATACTTAATATTACATTTGAACTCGGTATGCTGATATATACATAAATCTATCGTACGTAATCTAAACAAGAGCATTTTCATAACACCATATTTCTGGGGGTTTCAGTTACTACAGCTAGATTAACCTTCAGGAGACTTTAAAGCTATGCCTTTATTTGTGACTTCATTTATTATCTATGGTAATTCCGTAAAAAAAGCACTGCGCTGCAAAATGTGTTACAAATGAAAAACAACTCTAGTGAGTTTTCCTGTCCACTTGACTTTTAGTGTAGTTGCTATTTTACCACTGCCATAGTCCCATAGATCATGTCAGCTGTAAGATGTGATAGCTATTTTGTAAGAAGAGAAGACATATACATAGCCTGAGGATGGGCAGGGTAGATGCTCATCTCTTACTGGCAAAATCTAATCTAATTGTTTCTTTCTTTCAGTCACAAAGTCCACTACCATCATGTCTGACACAGAGGAAGTGTGAGTTATACTATAAGGACATTAATCAGCCTCATGCAACATGACATATATTAATTGTTACAGTGTCTCTGATCGTGATCATGTTTTTGTTTGTATTTCAGTGAACAGGGTGAGTACTGCTACTTTACAATAAGTATGAGTAATACTTCATATGTTTTCACCTGTTTTATTTTTCCAAGTTAGATGAAGGCACTTCAGCTACAAATAAAACCAAAATGTCACATTTTCAGTTTGTGTCAATATTTTGTTGGATGAATTTTGGATAATTTTGTTTATCAAGACTTTATCATGAATCATGAATTTATCTGTTACTTATGCATGGCTGCAGGCACTACAGCTGCCAACAAAACCTGAACAATTAAAGTTAGTTTGGAATGATGATTCTGTTTCAACATAGCCTATATTGTAAACTGTCAACTATTACACTTCCAATCATTAAAGCTCAAACATTTATGATTTTGTCTGCATTGGTTACTGCAGGTTTGTACTTAGTAATACACTTTGCATACCCCATAGCTGCATAAGGTCATATAAACCTCGATTTGCTGAAATGGTTTGGACTATGAGAGTCATATGAATTTATCAGCTATGGGGGAATGAACAGTGTATGCTTGGCATGACTCAGAGCTGTATACGTATCACTGATCTGGACACAGTATGGCACTATTGATTATTCTGCTGATCTACTGCTTTCTTTTTTCAAATTAAAAATCAAGTCGGCGATGAAGGTAAAATGCATATATTAGATGGACATTTTATTGCCATCAGTACTAATACACAAATATTGCTAATTGCTAAGATTGCTCATTTTTACCTGCAACACTTTCTGTTCTTGTACTACTAGAGATTTTGTCTAAACGTTTTTGCATGCTTCATCCGACATTCTTCTTGTTCTTTTCCATCAACCCGTGTTGTCTATGGACCCATAAATCATTTCAAGCTTTCCATATTTTTGCTAGCTTGGTGTTCTTTAGTAAATATGTATCTAACATTTTCTTTTTCTATGCTTGTGTTCTAAACATGGTAATTATGGCAATTTTTATATAGTATAATAATCAAAATCCATGTTTTAAAGCAGTATAATGTGCAATAAGATAAGTATTAGTCCCACAGTGGTGAAATTTATATTATTACAGCAGCAAAGGGATTGTAAGGCGCTCAGTATGAAGAAAGATATAGATGAATAGAAGATAATATAAACATAAATTATAAAGTCACTGAGAATAGTGAACTTTAATATCTAACAACATATAGAAACAGTATAGAAGTCGTTTATTGACATTAAGCTTGCGTACAACAAAAGTTTGTTGTCATCAGTGATTCATCAAAAAAAAAAACTATTGGCAGCAAAGGTGATTTCTAGGTCCCTGTTAATGCAAACATTTTCTAACTCTGTTTTCTGTGTGTGAACCCAAATGCACCATGCTCTACATTTAAGTGTTAGTGCCTCATGGTGTCCTTTGTATTTCGTTAACGCCATCCAGTCAACCATTAATCATGCTTTTCCTGTAATACCAAATCGTCACTCACCTTGTCCTGCATTCACTAACCTCTCTCACCAAACCCATCCTTTCCCCAACCCCACCCCCTTGCACAAATATAGAAGTAGCTGAGGAGGTAGTAGATGTAGAGGTGGCGCCTGAGGCAGCCCCAGAACCTGAACCCGAGCCTGAGGCTGAGCCTGAGCCTGAACCACAGCCAGAGCCAGAGCCAGTAGACACAGAGCCAGAACCAGAGCCTGAGCCAGAATCCGAGGCTGTGGCGGAAGGTATGTGGCATGGAATATTCTCTCATCCTTCACCGTGAAGTGGCAGTGTGCTCCATCCCATCACATGCCAGGCACAGTGCACTTTTTCAATTATGCCCTACCTTTCACCCCAACTTTTTGACTCAGGGCCCCAGTAATCACGCATAACCTCCTCTTCCTACCTAGTTTGTCCAAGTTAAACAGTAGTTATGGCTACAGGTGAATCCCAGGTGCTAAATCATGTTCTGCTGCCCCCTCTCTCTGCTTACACCGTGCAGTGTATAATTGACTTTGCCTGCTGTCTCACTGCCATTATCATATGCAAAGCATTTATATGCTGATATTGACCTACATCACCCATCGCTGTGTCGGCTCAAGCAGCGATAATTGCTCGAGACAGCGAGAAACTTGGATGCTCTTGGAATGCATTGGCTTAAACTGTCACTGTTTTTAGAATGTGTGTGGATGTAAACCCAGTGAAACTCAACATATTTATCATCTGCTGAATGGAGATGTAACTGTTATGTAATTGTTGATTCATTTTGTACATATATTATTATTTATTCTATTCTAAGCTTTATCCTTGTTTAGGGTGATTAAAAATGTTCAATTACATTCCTTCAAAGCATTTTCTATGTCGTGCATTACCCTATTTAAGGATATGTAAGGCAAATTGCAAAGCAAATGCTTATGGGAAAATACTTTGATGAGCTTAACAAAAATGTATTATGCATTAAAATGTCTTAAGCAAAAGAAAGTTCTCTTTTATTATACATTTTTTCTCATCAAAGTATACTTTCCGATTCCTTCCAAGGACATGCCTACACTGCAAAGAGTAAAATAATGTTCAAGTAGCATATGCTACTGCTGTAGATTCTGGTCTCAGTCTACCACATGGACTTGGAAAACATTAGAAAAGATTCTGATTTCATTTTACAGTTTTGGGCATGTAATATCTGTCCTTTTCAGTGTATGGCATTTTATGCTTTATTTTTTAAAGGTATCTCTTTAAATGTATATATAGCCTGCTGGATATACAGCAATACTGCACTGCTAATTCTGTCTATTCTGCTTTTGCTTTCATTGCTTGCTGCATGCAGATTTCTATGGAGAGGAAGGTATGTTGATTACAGATGTATCTACTTAAGTTTGGTGGAAGGACATCATGGAGACATCACGGAGAATGTGTGCACTGAGGCTCCTCCAATCAAATGCATTCTTTTGGAGCAAAAAGCCACTGCTACAATTGGCCATAGTCTAATACAGATTTTTAAGAAACATGGAAAATGAATTAACATGAATTAAAACATGACTGAGTTAAAATCTGTACTTGAAAAGGGTGAAAGAATATAACATGCTAACAACCACTGGCCACTGCGCAGTGATCTAACCTTGCTATGCCACTTATCCACATCGCATGCATCAACTCATTCCAAGTGGGAGAACTTCATGCTTACTAAGCCATGAAGCATGGACTTCATTTTGGACAAGTCCAAAATGGGCACAAGTGGTGAGGTGTTTAAACCGAGTGTTAGGTCAGCATCTGGCTGTTGGATAGAATTTGAGCAAATTCTATACTTTTAACAGAACACTTACAGAAAGGTATGCTTTGGAAAGAATAAGACTTTTGTTTTTGAACCTGGTAATAACTCAAGATAACATTTTTGATCTAATTCTTAAGCCTTTCTTTGCCTTTAATGTAATGTTTGTTTATTAATGTATGCCTATTTTTCTGTCATATCGAATGAAGATTGTTTTTCTTTCCTAATCATTTGACAGTAATTCTTTGAAGTTTTACTTGTTTTTTAAGTGTTTTTCTAGCAACCTTTGACAAATGCCAGTTTGCTTCCTATACTACCATAAGTGCATTCTAACCCAGTTATATGTACTTGTCCCCTTTTTATTCCTAATCAACAGAGGAGAAGCCCAAATTCAAGTAAGTGTAATTTCCATGATCAAATGATTAAAAGTCAAGGTTAACTAAATATGGTCTACTTTGTTGTGGGATTTGCACAGGTATTTATATAAATTATCTGAATTCGACATGTAATTATAATGTTTTTTTATCTTTCTATCAAGACCTTCTGCACCCAGGATCCCTGAGGGTGACAAAGTGGACTTTGATGTATGTATCCATGCATGTCAGCAGAACTAAGAATGAGTAGACTGTAGAATGAATACTGAATACTCGGAGTGAACACTGAATGGATTTGAAGTCTTTGAATAAAACAGTTAAACACACTGCGTTTTGTGTCTTTTGAACAGGACATTCAGAAGAAGCGTCAGAACAAGGATCTTGTGGAGCTGCAGGCCCTGATTGATGCTCACTTTGAGCTAAGAAAGAAAGAGGAGGAGGAGCTCATCGCCCTCAAGGATAGAATTGTGAGTAAATTAAATTAATATTGAAAGTGAACTAACTTAAGTGAAATATAAGAGTAAATATTCTTCCTCCATCAGAGGAAGAGTAAAATGCTAATGTGTTATTAAATTTTGATAGAAAGGCAACTGGAATTCTTGGATCTTGAAGACTTTTCACCTCTCATCTGAAAGGGTTCTTCATGGAGAGGTGAAATGTCTTCAAGACCCAAGAAGACGTCCAGTTGCCTTCAACTCTTACACTTAAGTCTACCATGACTTGGGTGACTGTGAACTTGGACAGTCATATGTTCATGTGATGTATTTACTTGCAGGAGAAGCGCAGGTCTGAAAGGGCTGAGCAGCAAAGGATCATGGCTGAGCGTGAGAAGGAGCGCCAGGCAAGACGAGAGGTATGTGTTTCTAACACGTGCACATATAAATGTATTCAGATTTTCTTACTTAATGCTCTAGTGTACATACAAACATATACACATACAAATCATTAACAGGAAGAGAGGCAAAGAAAGGAAGAGGCTGATGCTAAGAAGAAGGCAGAAGAGGATGCCAAGAAGAAGTCTGCTCTTACCAGCATGGGCTCCCAATTTAGCAGCTACCTGCAGAAGGTGATTTTGATCTATTTTCCACATACTGCACAGCCAAGTGTCTTTTAAGGTAGTTAGTTCTGGCGGAATTTTATTTTTTGCTGTTAAATTAAATTTTAGGCTGACTCAAAGAGAGGTGGCAAAAAGCAGACAGAGAGAGAAAAGAAGAAAAAGATCCTGGCTGAGAGACGCAAGGCTCTCAACATTGACCACCTCAATGAGGACAAGCTGAAGTAAACTGCATTTTAATCATAGACCATTTAGAGCCACATGGTGGGGCTAATGTTTTACAGTAGAACTTGATCCTACTCAATTGTGATTCAGGGAGAAGGCCAAGGAGCTGTACGAATGGATGAAGACCCTGGAAGCTGAGAAGTTTGACCACATGGAGAGACTGAAGAAACAGAAGTATGAGGTAGGCAATTACAATATTCAGATATGCAGCAGCATTTAATTTTATGATATGCACAATGTAAATGAAATATTCACCATGCTAAGGCAGAAACATTGAATGCTTTTTCATTCCATAAAATTGTAGTTCAGAAGCTTTATCTCTGAGATGTTAAGATATGTGTAAACGTAATCTCCTTCAGGTTACAACACTGCGTAAGAGGGTGGAGGAGCTGAGTAAATTGTAAGTTGTTACAGGTTTAGTACAAGGCAGGGCTCCCCCTGCTGCGCATGGTCTGTGTCTGCCTGCTTAGTACGTTTACAGGACAGACGCACCGAGGAGGAACAGATGACACAAAGGGAACTCATTTTCTCTTTTGGTTTGTAAACCTAAGGTATTTAGGCTGACCATTATGTTTGACATGAGAGTAACTAATTTTAGATCATAGGGGTTCTGGAAGTTACCGGACAACAGAATTGTTTATAACAAATGATTGTACGTCCCCTAACTTCAATGAAAGTTCCCGTTTTCTCAGGTAAGGAGTTAAAGAATAACTCTAAAGAATAATTCTTTATTCTAAAGAATAAAGGTGAGGATAACGACCATTGTTGTTCAAAATCGGCTAATTTCAGCACCTTCCACTTCAAATAACTTGATGCTTGATTCAGGTGGCAGTGCCCATTTCAGTTCTTTAAAACTCTTAAATAATAGCTGTGCTTTTTATGCATTAAGGAATTATGATTTTGCTGGCTATAAAAAAGTCCTTTGACTTGTCCATCATCAATTTACACTCTATATGTCAATACTGCTTTTTATGGAGTCTACATACACTGCAAAAGTTTGGCCAACTCTAATCATTAATTGTTATGCTACATCCATACACATGCACAAATTATTGACTTTAAGTCATGAAGTCACAGCTATTTGTGTATGTAATTTCTTTGTAAGGGAACCTTATATTATCAGGACCAAAGCAGTTGATTCTCCAAACCAATGCACTCCAAGTAAGTAAAGCTTAGGGATGTAATAAATAGGTCCTAATAAACATGACGTTCTAGGTTGGCTTACATCAGATCTTGGCCCGAGAGCTGCATTTACCAAGGTGAGGGGTGGCTGCCACTCAGATAATGCCTTTATGCCTGTTAAATTTGCTGATGTGTTGTTTTCAGGTGCTTACTCTCAGACATCGCATTGATGAACTGCAGAAACAGTAAGTTTAGTGAAACATAATAATTTATGTTACATAATAATTATACTTCGTGTCATTATATTAAAATGTTACTGTAATACCACTCTAATCTACCACATAATATATCTTGGAGTTACTGTAAGCATGTCATAACACCAAAATTTTTTACCATTTACAGTCTTATGCAAAAATCTAGAAGATTAAGGAAGAGTACTTGATTGGTTAATCTTCTGAACCTTATCCAGAGTGATTTTCTTGATACATTTCATAATTTAGTAGTATTATATATATTTTCCTCTTTTGCTAATGTTTTTGTAATAATGTTTTGTACGTGAGATTGTGCACTTGAGCTGGCATAAACTCATAAAGTTTCTGCAAAATCTAAAGAGAAATATTATTTTACCATGATTTCACAATAACCCAAAGAGCATTTTGTGGTGTTACCAAATGACTAGTTTCTATCTTGAAGTGCCCCCATAAATGCTCAATAGGGTTTAGGTCAGGTGACAGTGGTTGAAAGGCCATGACACTCAGAACTCCTTGAACTTCTTTGTATTTTAATTGTAGTCTCGCAAACCTTCGAAGTGTATTTTTCAGGTCATTATCCTGTTGCATTACAGATCCTTCTCCACAAAGAGCCACACACTCTCTAGTATTCCCAGATTTTTGGTCCCCCCCCTGCATATTTGTTCTCTTTAGAGTATTCGTTACTTTCATATTCTAAAATCAACAAAGTCATATTTTATGGGGGTGCTGAAACTTTTGCATAAGACTGCATGTAAAAAGTTTTCAGTCAACACAGCTTAGTAATATACTTTTTTAAATATAACACATTAATTTTATTTATGCGTTCTCAGCATTCAAACTGAAGCTCTGGCAATAGTAACATGAGCCAGTGTACCAATAACTGTGAAAAGGTTTTATGCCAGTGAAAGAGAACTTGCTATCTTGGGCCTAGTAACAGTAGTTAAACCTCTATTCTGTGCCTTAATCTACATATTCTAAGGTAAGTGACATGTGCTCTGATTGTGCATGGAGCATGCAGTGTACTGAAACAAGTGTGTCCTTCAAATGTATCATTGTTATCAAATGTTATTCAAATTATGATTGCAATCACGGTTGCATATAAAGTTATAACAATAATGGGCAGTCAAACTAGATGGTCTCACTCGGTTTATCCCTGGTAACTGTCACATTACAGCAGCAAGAAGGGAGCCGCCGCCCGCCGCAGAAAGTAATCAGCGCTTCTCAAAGTCATTAAGAATATGGCTGATGAACAGATGGCAAACACAGTGGAATCTACAGAGTGGCAACCAGCCACCAGCTACTGCAAAAGTATTATTTGTAGTTTTATTAGCTGCAGACCTACTAGGTAGCTGCTCTGCAAGACTCTGCAATATTAGCTGCTTGCCAAAGAACGACATCACACTTTCTTGTCTTAGTCAGTTATTTGGTTCTAATTTTTCATGTAAATAAAGTGTACTCTTCAATGTCAGTAGATGTGTTCTTCTTTTTAGGTTGAGTTAGTGCAAAATCAACTGCTACTATTTTGACTCTTCTTATGACCAAAATATAGAACCATGCATCACTGTAGCCTTGTTTAGATAATGTAAATATCATTAGTGATTCAGCACATTACCTTCCAGACTGTTCTTCCACGCAAATACACTTGGTGGTCTGTAGTCAACCCTCAAGGTACATCAATAAATTCTGTTTTGCTCTTTTTTCACACTTCTTACCTTCTAACCAGTGAATATTATTTGGAATTAAGATTACCAAATTTTGAGGTCTGTGTTGTGCAACCTACCTATATGCAACATTATTACTCTGATTGATCAAATTCAAGTTCACAACAGCTGTTAATTAATTCTTGAACCAACAAAGAGCTTTCTATACAAACTACAGCTGTCAAGTATAATCCAGCATATATTTGGTCCACATTCTTGCTTTATATGGTTTACGTTTCTTTCACTGCTCATGTTTTGCCTCACTTTCTACTTTAAAGCATCTGGCTGGGCACATGGCTAATAATTAATTAAGGATATTCAGCATTATTTTTTTCACATTTTACCCACACTTTACCTGAACAGGCTGTTGATAGAGTCAGGGATCTTTTCTGGAGAACACATGGCATGGACATACACTTGTCCTTGAGGTGACACTATCCCTTAGACATAGCCAGTCAAGCCTGTGTGTAATTCCAGACCTGGCTGGAGGGCACTTCCGGAACTTGAACCCGGGTTAGTGCAGTGGTGGACTACAAAATGTCACTGTGTCACCTAAATCTCCTGTATAGTTCAAAGACAAAAGTTTATATATTACAAATTAAAAGACCAAATTGATAGGTCTAGTAGCCTCTGAAGTAGTCTGACCATAACAGAATACAGTTGTAGAACATGAGTCTCTGGGCAGCACAAACTAGAAGAGCAAAACTAAGGAGGGATCCAGAAGAGGCTATAGCAATGAGGAATAGAATGGGACATCTTTGACGTGAGTGAGACCATGAGAGACAGGACAACAGCAAAACAACATGCCTGACAAACTCCTGTCTTTCATCCCTGTTGTGCATGCAACTCATGGTTCAATATCAAGTCCATCCCAAAGGGTGCAGACAGAACAGAGGCAACTCCAGAACTATTTTTATTCTAAACTAGATGCAGCTTGTTTACAGATTTGTGAGTATATTCAGTCAGTAGAGTATTACAATAATCCAGTCTTCAGATAATAAATGCATGAAGCATCTACAAAAGAGAACATATTTCTACAACCATATCCATCATTACTTTTTTTTAGGAGGAAGACATACGAAAGTATAAGCATAGTACAATCTCAGACAGCATTAGATTAATGAAATGAGGCTAATTAGGCTAATGAAATGAGAGTTGAGGTACAGATGTTGATGTCTTGCAGTCAAACAAACGTCAATTAACTTTAACAACTAAAATTTGTGCAGTTTGACCTAGAAAATGCAATGGAGAAACATATGGACAGTAAAAGTACCACTGTACACATATCTAATTTAATTTAATTTAGCTTCTATCCCAATAAGATTTGATTTTCAATAAGGTTCTTATCAATCCATGAAAGAACTGGCTGATGAACTATTAGTACAGGATCTCCAGTCCACTTGGACAGTATTATTTCTGAAAAGACCTAGGAAAGTAAAAAAAAAACACAGATCTGTCCATACTGCTGGTGTAAGCTTAATCAAAGTCTACGTAACCAAGTAAAATCTTTGGATTGTCAAACAGATTTACAAATCTGTTATTACATAATTGTAAAGTTTAAAGGAAGAAAACAATTTTGGACACTGATACACAACCTAATTTAAAAGAAAGGGCAAACTTTGATGTGTCCACCAGTTAAAAACCAGCACAAACAGTATATACCATCTTGGATGATTGTGGTAACAATGGTCTTGCTAACTGACCAGAATTTTATACAACATATCCACATCAAGGTCATTAAATGATCATTAATCAACTCCATTATTGGGTATAATTGATTTTCTTTGTTTATGGAATGGATTCATTCAATTTCCATTTTTTTCCTGAAACTTTGCACTTGGTGCTTGGAACTCATTGTTTTCGGGTTCAAGACAATCACCCTGGAACGACAAGAACTGTCTTTTCCTGAAAAATATTGTCATTTTATTTAGACAGTTGAATATCAGGACTACATTTTCAAGTGAGTATGTTACCAAGCAACATTTTCAAATATTTCATTTGCCAGTTTTGGCGAACTTGTGTGAACAGTAGCCTCAGGTGTCTTTTCTGTGTTGAGAAAAGTGGCACCTGGAAATGGCTGCGATTCCCACTAGATCCGCAGTTTCTGAAATACTCAAATCAGCCCATCTAGGACCAACAACCATGCCACGTTCAAAGTCACGTTCTTCTCTTTTCTGATGCTGAGATTGAACTTCAGTTGTCTTTTTTTAGCTATTTACTGGTGATCTGGTGAGATGGGGTGATTTAATTACTTTAACGACTAGCCAATTAAATCATGTTTTAATTAAACTTTTTGTCAGGACTATTAAAGGTATCTGAATAATACTATGGCGTATTTAATATTGCACGTCGATCACAATATTTTATTTGTTTTGTATGTGTTTCTATTTTTATAACATGCTCCGTTTTCCTTATTTACTACGAGAAAAAACTACAGTAAAGAAATAATATGACAAAACCCCTTTAACAGACGCAATGGATTGAATAATATTTTATATAACATAAAACTAAACCTGTAATCTAATATTTAAACCAATAACAAGCCATAAACTTGTTTTGGTGCTAACAAAAGTCGAACAAGTCTTCGCAGTCGTTGTTTTAATTAGGCTACTTTATGACAAGCTTTCCCACTAGGTGGCGCTAATGCCGTGTCTAGATTTTACAACCCTTTGGTCACTTAAACTGTGCATTTCAAATTCAGTAATGGTAGACCATTCCACAAATAGCCGAAACGATGTCCGATGTGTTATTTTCCATTGAAATGTAGAAATAGTGGTTTACATTTTCACATATAAGCTATACATTCTATATATAAACTACACACACACACACACACACACACACACACACACACACACACACACACACACACACACACACACATATATATATAT
>JAUZST010012274.1:0-11528 GCA_034779995.1 Parotocinclus haroldoi
ACAGAGGGTACAGGAACTACACTTTATTAGTCTAGTGCACTACAGAGGGTACAGGAACCACACTTTATTAGTCTAGTGCACTACAGATGTGGCTTGTTAGGCAGATGTGGGATTTGAACTCTGGACCAGAGGGCACAGTTGAGTTCCTTAACCACAGTCCCTTTAGTGCTTTATAACTTTGTGCACGTTATAAAAGCTTAAAGTCGTTATGTAATGCACTGCTAATGGCTTTAGGGTCATACATTTATAGCCCAGTGCTCTTTAGAGGAAGTAGAGAACTGGGTTTGTTATGAAGGGTACAAGGCTCATCATTTCACCTTGAGTGACTGTTTGTTATTCCCTCTGTAGTGTTTCTGTGAGTTACATAGTGCACTAGAAAGCTTTCTATTCTAGTGGACTTTGGCTGCATATGCAACAAGACCGAACTGGACTAAACGGAGCCGGCGTGTATATTTTTGCACTGCTTTATTTGTTTTGCACGATCTGAGAAGAAGATTAAAGCACACGGAAAGAAAGAACCGAACCGCAAAGGGTTCCAACGAGTGGAACCATTAAGAAGTTCATCCTCAAATTCCTTCAGCTGTTTTAAAATCACGGTTATTATTCAAATCTTTATTATTACGCTGAACGTGTTTACAGTACAAACCTGAGCGACTCGGCGCAGTCATACATTCATATCAAAGATTACTCTACATAGGATTGTGCTTTATTTAAATGATGATTTTTAAATATCTTCCTTATTCTAGTAAGCTTATTGTTGCTATAAAACGTCAGGTACATTTTTTTTTTTTTTTTTTTTTTATCAGGCAGATTCAGGTCCCTTTTTTTGAGTCTGGCTAAGGTTTCGAGAGTCTTTCCTTGCCACTGTGACTGGGGTTTGGCCTTAAATAATAGCAGATCGTTCATATTTGTAAGGCAGCTCTGAAAAAATGACTGAGAAAAACAAACCTGACTTTGACAGTAATGGGAAGATGAAGAAAGGCTCGTCATTATTTCGCTTACATTCAGACATTTAGACATTAGTATTTAGGGCCACGCTCAAGGGCCCAACAGTGGCCAAGGTGAGGTTTGAACCCTGGGACGTACCTGCGAGCAGGACGCCCGTTCCCCAATGGCCTTCTATTCCTAGCTATTGAAATGGACTAGAGCAGGAAAGGCCGCGGTGTAGGGCTCCTCATCTTTTACCCGAGTGTACTTCAGGAGGAGTTTAGATATTTTCTTGAGTTTAAATACGAATTTTTTTACGAGTAGATGACTTCATAGCGAGTGACCGCCATGAGCCGTAGTAAGCACCACATGGGGGATATAAAAAGCAGTTTCTTTTCTCTTTCTTGCTCTTCTAGTGAACTACGAAGGGGATTGGGATTGCAGGTTACGATATTATGCGTCTGTAGGGTTGTGCGGTTTTATGTGTAATACAGCGAGCATAGAAATAAGTCAAAGGAGCTCTTTCATACCGGTTGGTTTTATGACGATCCACACAGGGGTTTTTTTCCACGGCGTACGGGATGGAAACGAGCACTAGAAGCCATTTTTTATTCCCTGTTTAATGTTTGTCGGGTGTAGGGGCCTTGGGCGTTTTATAAGGAGTCGTACACTGCTCGCAGAAATGAGGGGATACTTCGTGAGCCTGTACAGAGGTTAAGCCCAAATTGTTTATAGGGGAAGTCGACAGAAGAAGCTTTTATTTCTGTATACAGCACAATACGCTGGGTGTAGGAGCCGTACTTTTATAGGAATGTCCTCAAATGATGCATGTTCTGTTCGCCCGTTTGCATTTGGCTCCAGTTTATTTAGTCAACGGCTATAAACTTATGAGCTGAGCTAAGCCTCCCAAGCTGCTTTGGTTCCTTCTTGAGTCTTGGTCCGCCCAGGGTTTCTCCCTTGTAATGCTTAGGGAGTTTTTCCTTGCCGCTGCTCAGTTTGGGGCTGGCCTTAGATATTAGAAGTTGGTATGAATGATGTGAGGCTTACCATGAGAGCGTTGTATATGAACATATGAACAAACGCAAAGCCTGGAGCCTCTAGAGACAATGCAGTAGTGTTTAATGTCAGAGGGCAGAGCTTAAACACACACCTGATTTAGCCAGGATAATCCAGACCTCTGCGAAAGGAACGGGTAAAATGCTCAACGAAAACGGACTCGTGTGGATGTTTTCTTTTCTCCACAGGAACCATGATGGAGGAGGATGCACTTCTTCCAATATCTAATGAGGTGAGTGGAATAACTATGCCGATATATGTTTTTTTTTTTTTTCCTTTTCTTTTCTTTTTAGCCTTACAAAATCGATCCAAAACGGACCTTACAAAATGTTCTTAGGCTGAATTTGAACCGTATGGCCTGAACATGTTTTTTCCCCTCTATAAGCAAGGACGATATTGCACTTAAAATCTGCCCAGAACTGTCCATCCACATCGTCCTCGCTCCGTCCCGTGTGTTTTTTTTTTCGGAGGCTCTGGCCTAGGTCTTTCTCTAGGACGGAGATTAGAAGTAGAAGTTGGAGAGGAGCGAAGGATACGAGAGAGATTTCAGCAGTGGCTGCTTTGGATCGATTGGCACGGATTTGCTCCTTTCATGACAGTTGGAACAGCAAAACTACAAAACAAAAGCGGGCGTACGGTGTCCAGGCCTTTTCGCAGTGTTTGAAACTGTTACGCATGCAGAGATAAGCGTTTGTTTAGATAAACAGCACACGGCGGGTCACGAGGGCTCCAGAATTGCCGCTCCTTAAGCACGCGGCCTTAATGAAATATCAAACGAGTTTTAGCTGCAGCTCGTAACGAATTTAATGGGTGAGAACTGCGTCGCTCAGGAAGCGTCTCTTAGAAAGCTGTCGGGTTTCATGTTTTTTTTTTCATTCTGTGGTCGGTGCTGCCTTCCTTCAGCGTGACATCAAAGATGCAAAGAGCTCCAGATCCTGGTGCAAAGGTTTTTTTGGGGTTTTTTTTTTTGCTTCACTTTTTTGAGGAGTCGGTCGCTTTTTGGGTCCTGTTGAGGGTCCAGTAGTGGTAGCAGGGCAGACCTTTAGCCGGTCGCCCAGACCATCCTGATCAATCCCAAACCCAAAGTATAGAAACGCACCACACAAATTGCGCATTTGTTGCAAGCTTAAAAAGGACATGGTTGCTTGCTGCAAAAAAGAACCACATTGTCTGTGTGGTAACGCAAACGTTTCGACACCACGAAAGCGCCTTTGAATCGTTTTATGATTGATTCTCTCGTTACGTAACGTCTGCAGAGAGCACACTTTATTCTAGGCAGTGCACCAAAACCGCCACTTTCGGGTTCATGTCCAAAACATGGGGGGGGGGAAAGGCGGACGTTTCTGGACGTCGAAAAGCTTGGCGTCCAGAGAGCGGAGATGAAACACCGTGCATTCACCATGTCTCAGTTCACTAAAGTTAGCGGAGAGGAAAGCGATCGTGTGGGTTTTTTTTTTTATTTATTTTATTTTATTTTTTTTTGAGAAATCCCAAGGACGCTCTCGTTTACGCCGCGCTCGTGGCTTGGGTGCGATTAAGGAGGCAATCGATCAGTCTGTACTAAATTACATCACCAGATCACGGAATGACGTCTAGTCGTGCTCCAGGCTCTTGATGTGGCTGGTTTGTTTTTGTTTTTGCCTCACTTTATTTCGTTTATTTTTCCGCTTTGTCCGTAGCCAATCCTCTATAGATGGAGCGAAACGTATCAGCCGAGACCTGTTTGGTCTGATTTTCGTTCTTCGTCACAAATACTGGAAGCTGAGAAACGGTGGCTCGTTAAGCATCAAATAAGAAACTTCCTGCCTCAATGTTGGGATTTCGCCTTGTGCGTGTGAAAGCACTTTGATGTGTCTGTGGGTGTAACCATCTCCAGCACAAAAACAAACGCCAAGCACGCCTTCGACTGCGTTGCGTTTCCGTTAAAAGTTGTTTGCCTTACTTTTTCTTTTGCCTCGTGGCGCCACAGTTGTCGTGAAACGCCGTTAGTTTAGTCCAGCACCACCTGCCCAGATTTGTCTAGGCCCCCAAGGTGGCACCAAGGCCCCGATCCTGAACCTGGTGCGGTATCCAGTATGTTTAGTGTGGCAGGGTGATGGAGGTAACCGTAGCGTTAGCCACGTAATCCGTCTTCCAGAATGATCGTGTGTAATGAATCTTATCCCGGAGTGGTTTGAAGGCAGGACTAAGCATTCGAGGTGTTTCCCTGGCCTCCAAATTCTTGCTATGCTGTATGTACGTGCTTCAACGTGGTGATGATGTTTGAGCTCCACGGTGTGTAGTGTTGTAGGTGCTCCGGGGGGCGGGGGGGAAACTAATACGGTTTCTTAATTTGTCTTCTTTGTGTAGATGGACTACTCGCAGTGGATCACAGTGGACCCGACGTTTGCGACGGTGCCGCACCCCGGTACACTCCGAATAGGTAAGAGCAAGTGCGGACGTTTCTCACAGAAAAATGCCGCAAAAATCAGTAGGAAGCTTTTATTATTTTTTTTTTTTAAATATATATTTCCTGTTGCTCGTCTTATAAACTCTCGGTTAAAGCTCTGCTACGGACAGGATGAACTGTTCTGCCCGGCAACCGAGCTCTGATTGGTCAGCCTGATTTTAGTTTTAAGGAATTCGATCATCCTGTCGTTTGAAGTATCGGTGTGAAGGTCTGCTTCAAAACGTGATCCCAAAAGCCCATAAAACGCGAGCTTGGGCCCAGATCGGACCCGTATGATGGACAGGTGTCAGATTTTTTTTTTTTCTGTAGCACTTTTTACGATATTGTGTGAAAGCAGCTTTACTGTTTCCTGTTAGCTCCCGTTCTCTAAACCCAATCCGAAATTGAACCAGGCCAGGGTGACTGTGGCAAGGAAAAACTTCCTAAGCGTTCAGGAGGACCAAATGTCAAAAAGGAACCCGACCTTTTTGGCTGGCCTAGGTGTTGCGTGTAAGAAGTTTGTAGCCGTAGTTTCAATAAAAAGAAGGTAAGTAAATATTGGCAGCGAGAACTTGTATATAATAAACGTAAAACAATATGTAGACCAATAAATTGGCGTCGAGTTCAGTTGCCCAACAAAAATTGATTCTCTGGTCTAATGACGCTACCAGATTTTGGATCATTTTTGGTTAAAAAAAAAAAAGTTTTGATTAGCATATCATAATAATAAATCAATATAATCTATCAATACTTGGTCGAACAGGTGGCACGTTTTGGGTCAGGTTTTGGTGGATGGCCCTTTGCATGCAGCTCCGTGGCAGCGATGTGAGGGTTTTTGCTTCGCATGCCTGGTCAGCGGACACGTGGGACGGGAGCTTTACGGGATCTTCCGAGTCTTGTCATGACTTGAACGGTTCTCTTTAACTTCCATTCCTCAATGAAACAGGAGAAAGTGCAAACAGGACGAACAGGATGTAAACCGGTGGTTTGAAACTGCCAGCACTTCTTTCAGGAGGAAATTTCTAGCCGAGGTCATGCCACCTTATCGCCGCTGTTGGATTAAGGTCTGGGGACTGAGTCGGTCGTTCCAGACTTGCTCAGTAAGACCGAATGCAGCGTTATTCCGGAGTTTATAGGTAGCCTGACCGTTTGCGATTTGCCATTGAACCCCGCTTGTTCTGGTCACGAGGCACCACGGGGGGCGTGGGGTCCATCCCAGAACCCGCAGGGCGCAGATTCATCCTTGGGGAGGCGAAACATCCAGTCGCTTCCCTGTACGTCCAGAGCTTATTATGGTCATGGATCGGGACTGAATTTCAGATTCCCCACTAATTACTCCATAATTATCTGATCTCTAGTGCCGTGACGTGTCGTTTTTGCGGTTAGACCAGTCGCCATGCTCTTGCTTGCTGAGCATGAGATCAGTGTTTACAAAAGCCCCGCTTCGTACGCCAGAGTCAGCGACCGTGATCAGAGAAATTAGTCATGAATAATTTGTTTAGTGAGCGCTCGGGAAAGCGGGGGTCTAATCTCGGAGCCAAATCTAGGGTTAGCATGATGGGCAGGATCAGATTATCCAGCGGTTGTTGCTGCGTATGCGGCAGAGAGTATTAAATACTGTACGTTACTCTCAGATGTGGTGTTCTAGCATGTTTGGCATGTTTAGAACTAACCACAGAATACAGGTGGCTTTGTTTATAACGTGCCGTGGTACAGGACGCTGGCTGCGTGCTAATGAAGCGTCATTAATCACTTAATTAGGGTGGTTTAGGACGATTAAGACTTTGTGAGCGAAATCTAAATTTGGCACAGCGGTTAAAGGTGAAATGAGGTTACCCATAATGAGAAATGTGCTTTCTAAATGCAAGAGCACCTCATTCCCCTCTGAATCGAGTTGAGCGGGGTCGGCTCCGGCCCGTTTTCACTTGTGATTATGAAATGAAATTATAGACGCATATGAGCTAATGAACTGAAACGAAGATGTTAAGAAATTAGTCGATGAAAATGCCCTCGTGACAGCTCCGGTTCTTGCAGGCATCTTAAAACCCACATAAAGCGGTTTCGTCGATTGATTGGCTCCTGAACGAGAAGAGCAGGAGCTTGTTTTTTTGTTTTTTTTTCCCCTCGTTAACCAATCCGAGTGCGGATTTGATTTAGGCCTGTGGGAAGAGGACAGATTCTGTTTAAACGGATCGTTCTTGTTCAGTAGCGACAGAAAAAAACAGTTCTGCTCGTAATAGATGTTACCTCAGACAGGCGCAGCTGGTCTCGACCACAACTTCTGGGTCGACCTTATCCCGAGACCGAGACAAGCCGGAGTCCAAATGGGGTCGAGACCGAGGTGCGTTAACGTTGGGATTCCGATGCGTGATATGGCTCGGTGGTTAGGATTACTAACCCGAGGGTCTTGGGTTTAACCCCCATTTCTGGTCCGTTTTTAATCACGTGTGACTTGATTACACACACGTGTAGCTGGCGAAAGGAAACGCAGAGAGAGCTCCTTCGATTTTCACTTCTCTCTTTGACGCCAGCGAGAGGGCTGAAAGTATCGAACCACACCTCGTGCGTGCGCGCCTGCGTTCCTTTGAAAACTCGCAGAACCGAGTATGGCCCCGGCGCCCTGTCCAAAGGGGGCGCTTTCCGCCAAACGGTGCGTTTTTGTCTGTACCGGTCGGCCTGATCGACCGTCCCAAAGTTTGGCTCTGAGCCTTGTTTTCTTTGTGACCTCTGCTGGCTGCCGGTTGCATCATGTCTTCCCGGTAGCGGGAAGTGTGTGAGAGTGTATGTGCATGTGTGTGCGGACGCACTAAGGCTTGATCGACATTGGTTCAGAGCCGTGGAGAGGATGTGGTCAGAGTCCCTATTCAACACAGGAAGAGGAAACAGAGGCTTGAGCTTCGCGAGCGCACCGCTTCTGCCTCTCTGAGTCGTTTGAAATTTTGACAAGGTCGCACAATAACACCAGGAAGTGGTAAACAAAACAATAAAGCCGGTCCTGAGCCGGTCCTGAGCCGGTCCTGAGCCGGTCCTGAGCCGGTCCTGAGCCGGTCCTGAGCCTTTGAACTGGTTGGTTTAAAACTGTGCAGATAATCTTATACGGTAGAGAGTATTAAATACTGTACATTACTCCCAGATGTGCTGTTCTAGCATGTTTAGTATGTAAACGATGAGTTTAATGTTAATGAACATACCACGTTGGCTGCGTGCTAATGAAGCGTCGTTAATCACTTAATAATGGTGGTTTAGGACGATTAAGACTTTGTGAGTGAAATCTGAATTCCTTTCTCCAATGTGCAGTCAAGGGAGAGGTGTCCTGAAAATCCTGGAACATCTCACTGGCTTGCTATTTATGTAACTTCTCTAAGACCTGGAAATTAAAACGATCTCACTTTCTCTCTTAGTGTCTCGGTGAAATCGAAACGCTTTAGACCCAGACTTCGGGAGGGGCGAAAAACTGGCGAATTTCAGCAGCGACGTCCGTTTCGTTCTCCTCTAAAGTGTGGGTAGCTACGGGAAGAGATTTGCTGAATGGAAAGAGATTTCCTTAGAGCTTCTGTCCCAAGAAAACGTTTGTTTTGGGTGAAATATTAATGAGATTTTGGTTGGTGTGTGACCCGTTTATTAGATCCACTGGGAAAACGAGTGTCTGTAGTATTATAAACGAAAGTATTTGAAAGGATTGCTTGATCCCGTAGCGTGCTCTGATCCATGTTATGGATATGCAGCTACGCGTTTGAAACCTTGTGTCTTAGGGGTGGGTCGATATAACCGTACTTTATTGTATCGTGATCAGTTTTGTTGTCTTGATAGACAGGATTTCTGAGCATACAGAGGATATCGTCAGAGCGTAAAGAGCGCTGTCCAGCTGCGCCTGTCGTTAGAAAACGTGTAATTAGTCCTGCTTCGTTTGAAGTCACTTCTGGTGCTAAACAACGTGATGTATATCGTATCGTACCAAAAAAAAACGGTCTTTAAACATGGTTTTAAAACGAGTGTGTTTGTAACTGGGGCACCTGGGTGGTGCGGCCGATTTGTACCAAACCACTTATTCGAACCTGCTGTTGTTTTTCCTCTCTCGCTTTAGAAGGACCACGTCTCAAAATCACAGAGCAACCCAAACAGGTAACGACTCAGCCATTCGATCTGCGACCGTTGTCTTTACCACTGTGACCAACCACTCATCATGATTCGTTGTCGTCCTGTGCAGCGGGGCTTCCGATTTCGTTACGGCTGCGAGGGCCCCTCGCACGGCGGGCTCCCGGGAGCCAACAGCGAGAAGAACAGAAAGACGTATCCTCAGGTGCAGGTGAGTTTGGCGAGCGCCTGGAATAGCAAACCCGTGGGTGATTAAACGTGGGATGCTCGTACCGATCAGGGACCGGGCTTGGGAAAAAATACAGGTTGGGAAAGGGAAAAAAAAAAAGGGCAAAAGTACTAGCATGCCCGCGGAGCCGTCGAATTCAGGAGAAAGCTCAGCATCAGACACGAAAGCGGCAAACCGGAGGGGAGGGAACGTCTGATGCGCGCGTGTTGTGACGCCGCAGCTCTGGGAATTTCCTCGGAACGTCTCGATGGTACACAGGAGGAAGTGCCGCTACACGCGTTTGCTTGTCTTGTGTGGGCAGCGGACGGGAAAGGAGGCGTAACGCAACTCGCTCCCTCTGCTCTTAGACAGACTCAGACACGCCTGAGATTACCCCACACACACACACGCGCACACGCACACGCACACACAGGGCGAGCTAGATCCAGCTGTTAAAGAGCGTAGACTGTAACCTGATCCGAGCCCTTCCTGGTAGTGTGGGGGTTAAAGCGTGGCTCGGATCTACTCACCGAGCGACTTACACATTCTTACCGCTCAGTCAGTCAGAATTTGGTCCTGAAATCGATGCACGAAGACGTCATTTTGTTTTTTTTTCTGGTCTATGAGGAAGAAACTCTACTGGGAAGTGTTTGATTATTGGAAAAGGTTCAATGGAATTATTAGTGTTCAGTCATAGGGACAATTTTTAACATTTGAGCCAACTGATTACTGAACTGTTAACTCATGCGCGCACACACACACACACACACACACACACACACACACACACACACACACACACACACAGAGCTGTGCTTTTCATCTGGACCCCCCGTGACGAACTGTTCGGCGTTCGTTGTGAATCAGCGAGGTCAAGTCTGAACAGTTTTTTTTTTTTTTTTTGTTTTTTTTTTTTTTCTTCTTCTTCCCCCCCTACCGCTGTGCACAGAATAAATTCGGTTTCCTTTCCTCTCCCCAAGCCTCCCCCCCCCCCCCCAATATGCATTCTTTGCAGAGAGGAAGTGTTTCAGATTAGCATGTAAACCACCCCCTCCTTACTAGAGTGGCATTTTAATATGGCTCGATATTCTCTTTGATATCGCCCTGGGGAATTTTTCTCGGGGGCCGACGTTCACCGATGAACCACACATGAGAAGAACCACGCAGTGGCGTGTGAGTCAAACTTGGAGCGAGTTCAGCGGACGTCACTGCTTCATGGATTTTACTTTCACTTGGAGGTCGGTGAGATAATATAATAGCGAGAACGAGGCTCCCGCTGGCGGGGACGCTTTATTTAGGAGGGCCTGTGGTGATCACGTTGAAACGAAGAAAGCGCTGAAAGAGCATTAGCTGTTCTACTGTTATCGGTAATGGGAATTCCCCTTAGGCCGCCTTCTTTGATGTTTCCCTGTCGTGATCATCACTTCCAGAGAACCTGCTCTGTTTTTTTGGGTTTTTTTTATTTTTTATATGGTGATAGCTCTTAATTAGAGGCTAATTTATCTCAGTCAAACAGTTTGACCTTCTGGTCAATCAGTATTGAGTAGAAGTATAAGAACTGCCGAGATGCCACAATTGTATGCCAACTCTTGATATCTAGCAATCAATCAATTCATTAAAGTTTGTTTCTATAGCGCTTTTTTTACAATGGTACATCGTCTCAAAGCAGCTTTACAATCTTATATGATCTTAAAAGGCCAATCCCAAGTTGGAAAAACTCCCTGAAAGTAGAAGGAAGGGAGCATTAAGAGCTTCTCCTGTGAGACTAAATCGATTTGAAATCTGTTTTTTTTTCCCCTACAGATCTGTAATTATAATGGCATGGCGAAAATCGTGGTCCAGTTGGTAACCAATACCAAACAGCCCCATCTTCACGCGCACAGCCTCGTGGGGAAGCAGTGTGACAAAGGTGTCTGCATCGCCGAGCTCCAGCCTAAAGACGCCAGCATCAGGTTTGTGCCACGCCCGCTTTCCTACCGTCATCCTCCTCTTTTTCGGAGGCCAGGACTGCAGGAATTCCCCTCGAGTCCCGACATGATGTCAAATCACACGCAACGGCGGGCGCTACGCGGGCAAACCCGGGGGCCCGGCTGGGTGAGGCGGTGCCAGTTTGGATGCTTGCACATGCCATCTGTGTTACCCGGGGAGTCCCTTGCAGCAATGTGACAATTTAAAATGGGAAAGAAATGAAATCGGTACATAAAATACCACGTTTATTTCTTTTCCAGTTTTCCCAACTTGGGTATCCTGCATGTGACTAAGAAAAACGTGACGAAGACGCTGGAGGACAGGATGAGCGAAGCTTACAGGCTGGGTTACAACTACGGTGTAGCAATCCATCCTGAGATCGACTCTTTCCAGGGCGATACGCGACTCCCCAGAGAGCTGTCCGGTAAACTTCTCAATATGTGGAACGTTTCTTTTTGAACGAACCAAAAGAACCCAAATATCTGTTTTCGGTTACTGAGGTAAAGTCAGGTTTAGGTTTGAGTTTAGGATTAGGCCTAGATGTAGAGTGCGCGCACGTGCATGCGTGTTTACCTATCTTTGTGAGGACCCATTGTTCCAAGAAAGGTTAGAAGATATGACTTTTTTTTTTTTTTTTTTTTAACTTGTACATTTTTTATTTTACAAGCCAAAAGGGGTCAAATATTTCCTTTTGTAATATCATGGTTACGGTTCAACCGGGGCTTGTGTGTGGAATGAAGCAGCTTCAGTAATCGTTATGTCAACAGAGAGACACGTGTGTGTGTGTGTGTGTGTGTGTGTGTGTGTGTGTGTGTGTGTGTGTGTGTGTGTGTGTGTGTGTGTGTG
>JAUZST010012275.1:0-11527 GCA_034779995.1 Parotocinclus haroldoi
TGTACTTAACTATTGTAAGTCGCTTTGGATAAAAGCGTCTGCCAAATGCAATGTAATGTAATGTAATGTAATGTAATAAATCAAACAAATAAAACACTCTCCAGACAAACATCATTCACTCAAAAAGTAAATTGGGAAGAACAGATTACAATAACCCAGCAAGCAGCACAAGAGACTAATCTGGCAGGGAAAAAAATCAGGTAAAAAAAAAACCAACAAAATTTAGTGTTTCCTATACGGGCTACAATATAGATATCAATAATCTTTCTGCCTGTGTGCGCTTAAATGTGAGACATATTTAATCAAATGTGCCAGAGAGCTAATTCCCTACAGAAATGTGCAGACTGCAAAGCTCATTGATAATCTGATAATGTGCTTCTACATTGTACAAAAAAGAAGTGTATGGTGGTCTTATAACCACAGCAAAAATTCTGATCAGCGCAATGATGAAAACTGACAAACCAAATGAACACATCAGTCCTGTTAATTAGTCTAAGTACAAAGCAATTACTAAAATGTAAATGGACAAAAATAGCCCAAAGACTCATGTCTACCACAAAACTAGGCACAGGTGGCACTGCGCAAAGATTCTGTTCTGTGTTTTATCTTAGGCAAATTAATCACAACAATCAATCATGGTAAACTTCAGGAAAATACTACAGTTTCTCTTTAGCCTCAGTGGAGGGTTCCTTCATACACAACAAGCAAGCAAGACAATTAGTCTCCTTTCTAGCCCGAGCAGTCTGATTATGAATGATTAACAGGATTACAGAAAACTGCACTTGACATATACTGCTCACAGAAATTAAATTTCTCTCTTAGCACTCCACAGCTTAGCAAGGGGAAGTCAATGGAATGTTAACAGCAGGCACTTCCCATTTTAAAATCACTCTGCCCTATCGGCAGGCAGCACCTGAAGCAAAGGTATAAGAATGGTCAGGGAGAGCTTTCGTCAGCAGATGGGAGCCTGGCATAGTCACAGGCTTCAAAGGCCTACAGCTGGACGCTCGCCATACATTGCTATGTTAACCCAAGCTATTTATTACAAAATGCATCCCTGCATGCTAAATGATGGATGAAACTGTGATCATATGGCTCCTTGTTCTAGAAAATTGCCTGGTGTATATTGAGACACACACATAAGCATATCTAAGTAAGAAACAACCCAAGGGAAATGAGGAAGAGAAAAAGAGACATTCAGACAGACAACTACATAAGGATGCTGCAATTATCATTTTAACACCATGATACATTATATGTCGGATTTCCATATTCAAATTAATAAAACTTTATTATTAATTGACTAAAGTAGCACTGGGTTCTGCCAAAAAATATTGGACTATCTGCAATCCACAAGCTTGACAATCACTTTATAGACTGAACTAAACACTTAGGCTAAGTGTATGAAAATGACCGAAGGTTATGACTCAAAAACTATAAAGTATATTTGCAAGATCTGTGTCATGACAGTCACTGACAAACATTCACTGCATGTATAACCAGCATTTTTATAGTCTTTCAACATGTTTTAAATACAACATTTCTGCTAATTCGGATAAAAATTTTAAAAAAGCATTTAGTCTCCCTTCTTTTACAGGGTTGTACGATTGCTGATGCTATCCCTATAGCTAATTCATCATAGGGCACACACACTCATACACTCTTATGCTAGGGGGATTTAAAGACACCAATTAACCCAAGTACCCAGAGTATCCAGAGAAAACCCATACAGACATGGGGAGGAGACACAGACACCACACTGAAAGGTCCCAGACCACTCCACCTGTTGACTAAACCCAGGACCTTGTGGTGTGATGCCGCAGTGCTATCTACCAAACAGGTTTCATCTTTATCATTTTGGAAAGCAGCAACACATACTAGGTGCTCCCTTGCACATTCACATATGGCTGAATGTCAACATCCAACCATGCATTTAACCAACCAATCACCAACATATCAGTTAAATAAATAAAAAATGAATGCACTTAAGTAATCTTCAAGCCTACAATAGGTAAACAAGAAAGCCAACCAGCCAAAAGGCCTATACTAAAAAGTTCATAAACCAAAAAAAAAAGAAAGAGGCACAAATTATTAAAAATAATATAAGCAAACCTTACTAACTAGCATGTTACCCACTGAAAAGCATCAAAGATAGAGAATAGTGAAAAGCAATAAACGGCAACTAACAGTAGACTGTATAAGAACTGAAAAACAGACAAACAAATCTTCTACAAATTAATGGAATATACAACAAATTCCATGATACATAACTATAATATAGCTTGAGCTACATCTATAAAAATAATACAGAAATAATTTTTAAAAAATAATTTTATTCTCAAGAAGATTTAGGATCAGCTTCAACTGTAAAGCTCTAAGCACATTTGATCCTTTTGAAATTCACTGCACTTCTTGCAATTTTCAACAATTAGTACACCATCCAATTTGTCTTTGTGACAGCCAAACAAATGCTGCAACTCCAACACGATGTCACTACCAAGGAATTGCTGGCTAATGTGTTTACCTCCATCGTGCAAGACTAACAAGGGAAAAAAAAAGGTAATCAAGGCTCCAGGCTACACAATTAGCCACTTGGGAACAAGACTGATTTCCAACTGTAGAGTGTAACAAAGCAAATAATCATGTTACTGGCTCAGGTTCAATGCCCCTGATGAAATACATTTGGATGCGGAAGACAAGTATGACAATATTACACCGTCACACATGCCATATTCCTTCACTGATTCGGTGAAGTTATAAGACAGGGTAAAATATATTCAGCAATAATGTTTTTTCCTGCTTTAACTGATTTACTGGTTTATTAGGTGGGCTAAAATGTCATATTGTCTCTTCATTTGTGAATTTACTTTAATACAAGATAATGGTCTCAGTCAAAAACACCCAGTACCCTACAGTCTTAATTGGAAATGTCACACATGGTTTTCTGAACTATTCTTAATGGTGCTTCTTATTAGCTTTTCTCACTTGATCGTTTGTTTCTTTAATCAGAAGGTTTTCCACCCCAGTCATTACCAGAATAACATAAATTATTTTCTCACAGTGACAACCAAGTTAAGCTGGAAACCACTCCAGGAATGCCCACAAATTTCTTTATTATAGATGGCTGCACTGCTTATACATGTTCACCAATGGTATAGTGTGGCTCAGCTGACTAATGTGAAGCCGCAGGGCACGGAGTGGAGATGGACTGGTTTAATTTGAGGTAGTAAAAGAAAAAATAGAAAGAAAAAAAAAAAAAAAGGACTGCACTAATAACCACACTCCACTCTCATTACTGCCACATTCTGTTACTGCTGACTCTATCGTACAAAACCTAGCGCTCGTCAAGTCTCAAATAAGGTTTCACAGCTGCATGTGACGGTAATAGCTGACAGTAATAGCTATGAGATTGACGTCTTGCTAATCTACCGGTCCTTCCTTATTTCCCATGAGAACACTTAGAATCGAGGCCTTGATGATCACAGAACAATGTTTAGACATATATATGCTAGTCTCCCTTGAGCCAGCCAGAAACAACAATGACGGTACAGAGAACAGAATCACAATCAATACAATGTTCACAACAAAAAGTATATGGCAAATAAGAAGTACCGATCTTGAATGAGCTACGTTGGTGTGTAAAGACAACAGAACTAGGCTTGTATAAAGAAATAACATTGGCAATGGATCCTGGATGTGTCCACATGAGAGTGAGAGGACAGTGGAGGATTTTGTCAGAATAAAGAAAGAAACCAAGTTTTTCCATCATATAGAATCTTGATTGCATGAATGTACTGGTAGAGAAGAACAGGCCCTTGGATGTTTAATGTGTTCAAATTGTTTTAGATTTGGAAATAAAAAATGTTTACTCACAGATGTAATTTTATACATTTTAGTACAAATTTGACCTAAATCATCATCCAAATGTCACACAAGTACTAAAACTAGATACAGTGAAAAATTAAAAATGACAAAACAAAAATATATACTTGGTCATTTATTTACTGAGGGCACTGACTCAATACTTCAATACTGCATTAATTCGAATTCTAAAATACAATGTCATGACACTTTGGAAAACAAAATAACAACCCAAAGTATAGTTATAGAATAATAAAGCTAATGTTTTGGAAAGGACTAGTCAAAGTTTTAATCTTAATTAATAGGAATGCTGTGGAAGACCACCGTCACCCGTTGTTATGTACTGAGGAATGGACAAAAATTCATCCGTGCCAATGTGCAAGACCAATCCAGAGCTGACAGAAATATTTAGTTGTAGTTTTTGCTGCACAAGGCGATTACAACAGAGACTGACAGAAAAAGTTCACATACTTTTGCCACGCACATTTATGATATCGAGTCAAACCTCTATCACGGCTGAATAGGAGAACACTGTCCACTTTTTTTAAGCAAGTCTTCTCTCATCCACACTGCTAATACGATGTCAGCCCCTTATTTTGGACCTAAGGTCTCACTAAGTGCGAGACAAATTGCGTCTGCTCATAACAAGGATGGCATTGGAAATCAATAAGAAGCGCTCATCCTTAACTGTTCCTCATCCACACACTGCCACTCATAAAAAAACAACCTGAGACAACACTGATGGCTCTTTCCAAGGATGCTACAGTCAGCATGGAGGTGAGACAGCACCACATACCACATGCATATATGTTTTTAAAAATATGAATTTCAATATAAAACAGAGTATAATAAACTGTCCAAAGATTTGCTAATAACCCTTGTTTAATACAAGATCTAGAAAAGACTATTAAACCCACTGTATATCAAAAGGTATTCCATAAGATCACCAGTTACATTCAGAATACATACTGGGTAAAGAGTCCAAAATCCTGTTCTGTTCAACAACAACAACAAAATCTCTTGTTTTGTACAATCTCTCTCCTTCTCTTCATTACATATTGTCCATGTTAATATTTACTCCTCAGCCAGGCCTATTCGACCACAAAATTTGGGAGTATATAAATACACTGCTCACAAAAAAACATTATAAAAATAAAACAAATAAAAATAAAAACATTATTTCAACAATATTTCAAAATGAAATCTTCCATAATTACATAAGCCCTATTTTTGTGAGCAGTGTAGTTAGAAGAAATCAATTAGGTAACTCAGTGCCTACAATTTTAATAATCAAAAATCCAGATTCAGTGAAAACTTGAAACACCTCAAACCCCCTTTTAAACCAGTTTTAATTACTTTGTCTAGATTTGCATAGTGGAAATTACTGACTGTAATATTTGAATGATGCAATACCACCAACATGTCAGGTGATACTCAAACTTAAATCATCACTACTTATTACTAGAAATAGCAGCTCCAAGAACAGTCCCTAGGGACCTTAGTTTGATCCCTTAGTTTGCAACCTTGAAGTTGGTTGTTGTGGTTACCAAAAAAAACGACTCGTTTCACCAACCACTTAACCAGCTTTCACTTAATTTTATTTATTAGCTTTACGTAAATTCCAGTCTACTAATTCACATAATATACAGAAACCTAACCACTTTTTAATCCACCTATAAGCACTTGTGCTTAAATGAAAGAACATCAAGTAATCCCAACAGGATCGGAATAAAATTAAATTGAACAACTGAAAAAATTATTCTCCTCTCAGACAAATTATGTAATAATTTAATGAAAACTGACATCAGGATTAATAATTATTAATTACTTTAGCGACAGTACAACATGATCATATCAGACAAAGCACATGACAAATGTCTAACCATATCTAACCGAAACCATAACAAATTACACATTATCCATCATCATTTAGCAAGTGTGCTTTTTCGTTCCTTCTGACGTCTTAACTCAGGTCCTCATCATTCCCATTAATTGGGCCCCTGAATGCGTAATCAATTGACTCTATTGATCTCTTTCACAGCTCACTGCTCTGACCCACTGCTGTGCATGACCTTTCCACTCAAAGGCAGAGCATCTGCAAACAGGATGCATCTGTGACCTTTCTACAGCTCGAGCTGGGGAGTGTGCACCCTTTAAATCTCTCCCCCTCCAGCTCACTGAGCACAACACCTCAGCACAACCATGTATCATGAACACAACATCGATTGCTGAACATCACAGCACAATCCATTCATTACTCAGTGCAGAGAAAAAGACAAGCATCAGAGGGAAGAAGGTAAAAAACACAAGTGCTACTATTCTGCAGCTGCTAGGTTTTGAGGGTGACCTCTCCTGGAAGAAAAGAAACTTCATAGAAATCAAATATATGAGACATATGGTACAGCGCAACTGAAACTGCATAGTAATTCTAAAACTGGGATTTTAAAATGATATCCTGACAGCTGTTTCAGGTGAAAAATATTTTAGAAACGGAATGAAAACGGAACAAAAAAATTCCATAAGTGTGAGAAAAGTTTTGGGAAGACCCAAAATCAGTAATAAATAACAAACTGCATGTTTGCAAACAGCGTTAAAGTTTCTGCCATACTCCAATACATTATTTATTTATTCATGCACTTTCTTATCCGAATGATCACGGGAAAGCTGATGCATAGCAGGCGGCATAGGGTGCAAGACAGGAACAACCCTAGGCAAAGTGCCAATCCATTGTAAGGCACACATTCTTGCACAATCAAACACTAGGCACTTTTTAGCCCAAGAGGAAAACAAACCAAGGCATAGGCAGAAAAGGCTAACCTGCACAAAGACTTATTATATGTGAAACTCTAACCTGAAGCTTTGTGGCACCACCACTTCTTGATGCTAAAAGTTGTGATAAATCATACAAGTATGATTTAAACCAACAGGACAAAAGCCACCAACAACATATAAGACTACAATAGGACAAATATGACTGGTACAACACAAGTTCTTCAACAACAAAACACAGTCACAAGGTACACTACGGAATTATTTAAATCAAATTTGTTTTTGTTTTTAAAGAAAACATTGTATCCTTTGTAAGTGTCCATTTACAATATCGCAAATAAGATTCTGCACTCGTTACCTGTATTAATTGCACTTGTTTGAATTATTTACCTGTATAAAAGACACCTGTCCACACACTCAATCAATCACACTCCACCATGCACAAGACCAAAGATCTATCCAAGGGCAAAAGGGACAAAATTGTACACGTACACAAGGCTGGGATGGGCTACAGGACAATAGGCAAGCGGGTTAATGAGAGAGCAACAACTGTTACAATAATTAAAAAATGGAAGACACACAGAAGACTGACAATCTTTCTCAGTCTGGGGCTCCATGTTAGATCTCACCCTGTCAGGTAAAGATGATTCTGAGAAAGGAACTACATCAGATGACCTGGTCAATGATCTGAAGAGAGCTGGGACCACATTCTCATAGACAACCGTTAGTAACGCACTACACTGCCATCGATTAAAAACCTGCAGGGCACGCAAGGTCCCCCTGCTCACACCAATAGTGTATGTATGTATGTATGTATGTATGTATGTATATATATATTTCACAGATTTTTATGCAGCTACATAACTGGTAACCTACCACACAAACTACTACTATTAAGATACAAATGAACCTAACAAAGCAACAGCTGTATTCAGAAGCCGCAAGCACACCTAGTCTTGTTCTTTTATAAAGGGTTATTGCTTCATTTTGTAAAAGCTGTTCTCAGATAAATGGAAACTTTGTGAGATAGGGACATTTTTATAAAAGGTGTTTAGGTTATTCACCATGATGCAGAATGCTATCTACCTTAGTGCAACTCCATTCCACATGCTGCCTGAGATAAACGTTGGACCATTCTGCACGCTAATAAAAGTTATTTCGATGACAAGTTTCTAATAAAGCTTCATCATAAGCAAAACTCCTCATCTTGCTGGTTCGTTTCCTTTGTTGCTACGTTGCATTATGCCTGCCTGGCTCTACCAGATGGAGCTAGCCACCCATGCTGCCAACAGGGGCTAGAGGCTGGCTGGCGTGAGATGATGATGGCACACAACAGCAGCCTGAAGGCAGCACGAATCAGGGAGCAAATGCCGAGACTTATCAACAACAGTAGCCCATGGGAGTGCTACGAGGCCCAGCTACAGGTGGTGGCTCAACATTGAGGTTGTACAACCAAATATGGTCATCCAAGTTCTTCTTAGACAGCTGCACTGTGAAAGAACAGATGTGTCGCAGGGTCATTTAGAATGCCATAGTTCAGTTGACATTATAGGGGACAGGCAGCAGATAGACATGGAAGAGTTGAGCCAATCTCATGAGATGGACAGGGAGGTCGTGCTGTCTGACAAAGACAGTATACGGACTAATTAAGAAAGCTGGTCACAGCGGGTCTGCCTCCAGTAGCAAGGTGGGCTTTTTTATGTGCTACAAACTGTGAATAGACCAACCGAGGTTAGATAACCACCTGCCTCTGGTGCTGACAGCATGACATACAGAACCTTGGAGGGTTAAGCGGATGGTGGCCTTGCACCAGCTCACCCAGGAACCAGCAACGGGTAGTGAGCGGGTGGCAGAAACACCCATACACCATATGCTTCTGGGGCAACCTGCTCAAGATTGAGGTGAAGGTGTCCTTGTCCAACCCACTGCAGCATAACATCCTGTGCCCTAAGCTGCAAAAAGCATTGGAGGGTCACAGCATCACTTTACACCGTGTGTGTGAGGTGGTCTACCAGATCCCTGACAGGGTGGAGGATGGTCATGGTCCACAGGGACTACCTTGTCCTGTGCTGAGCCAAAAAAGAGCTTGACCCAGCCAGGGCCAACTTGGACAGAACTAAAAAGGATTCTGGAGACAGCGTTGTGTGCTTAAAAACCTGGCAGTCAACCACACATACTAGTACAAACTAATTTTCCCTAAACACCAAAGCTTTATTTCATTTTTAATACTACATTAATAGGACGACTGCTGGACTTTGTTTAGGGGAGCTCACCCAGCTCCTCAGCCTCATGAACGTCTTGATGTACACTGCAAGATTTAACTATTTTACCCGATAAATAATAAAAACTGCAATACCTTCCTCAACAGACGTTCCGTGGCTTACGGGAAAGTGGACACGGTTTTTGGAGAAATTTGATTTTACACTGCTCACAAAAAATAGGGAGTATTTCATTATAAGACATTACAATACATATATATTGGATGAATACTAAAAGGCTGGCTGTTTCTTGCACAGTATCCCTGCACATTAGATGAAAAAGTGAAATCTACACCCTTTGTAGGGCACTACATACCCAATAAGAAGCTATTTGTGATTGAGAACGTCACACCGAACAAAACAGTTTGGCAAGTCGAAGTAAAGCATGGCGAGAACGTGACATGAAACATGGTTTAGCACAGACACACGTGCTACTCACAGTCTGATCCATGCTAGATATAAAAGTAATATATTAAATTAGCACTGTTATAAACATTCAGTTTACAAAAAGATAGCTTAAAATCTACGCTTGAAATCTGCACTTACGAAGCTAACACTCACCTTTCCAAGTGTCAGGTTGCTGTGTTATTGAGACACCGCGTTATATCCCTGATTATTATTCATATCTTTGATATCGCTTGGGGATCATATGAATCACTATTTGCGCTTGTTTTTTCGCTGCATTATACTGTGTCTAACAAGTAGTGTCAAACCGTTTTAGTTTAAGAAAGCGATAGAGAAATGCTGAAAGATAGAAAGGTTTGGTTCAGGCGGGGACTTTGGGTCTCTGTATTTCCGAAGCAGAACAAGATGGCGGCGCCCAGCAGTACACAGGTGTTAGCGCTGTATCGGCGGCTTTTAAGAGAAAGCAGTAACTTTCCCTCCTACAATTACAGGTAATAATGTCATTGTTTAATCTGTCTTTCTGCCCTCTACGTCTTAGTGGTGATTTAAGTGCAATGCTTTGTACAGAAATATGTGACTGCCTACAAGGGTTACGTGGTATTGTTGCGTTGAGTTTATCGTACAGTTTTATAATAATCATTTCCGTGGCTTCAAAACAAAATCCATCTACAAATTGTAAATGTCTTTGTTTTCGAGCAAGCACACAGCAGTCGTTCTCCTTTAGTCACTGTGTAATGTGAACAGATGAACGAGTCAACAACAAGCATCTAGGAGCATTTATAAAGGATGATTTGTTTTAGTTTAACTGGTGTAAGCCGAACAAAGAACTTGAAATGCCTGTATGTAATTACAACGTTAAGTAATTCAAAATACACTGCTCATTAAAATGGTATATATGTATAAAATGCTATTATATCCTCCTGACTACATGTAGTTCAACTTTGTCCTCTGTGGAGAACATATGTAAACCTAAATATCTCCATTCTCATAAGCAGAGAGAATTTTATTGCGAATTGTTTAGGGAGACTCCGATATTGAGTTGTCTGATGGAAAAAATAAAGATGCAATGTTTGAGGCAGAAACAGAAAAGTGATCTTTTGTAGAAAATCAGGCCCCTCTTAACCAAAGTAAGGTAACTATGTCTGAGTCTGTCTAGAAAAGAAAAATTGTGCATTGACAAGCAAATGGTATGGGAAATCATACCCAACTGGATTGAAGGTGTTTGTTTTGGCCGCAACTGGTCTGGTCTTAGACTTTGTGGTCTACCAAGGCAAGACTACCTTGAGAGATACAGGAGGAATGGGCATTTGAGAACAAGCTGTTCTTCATTTGGCAGTGTCTGTTCCCCAAGGAATTCACCTTTTCTTTGACAGGTTCCTTACATCTATCAACCTCCTCGACACTATGCTGTCATAAAGTGGTTGGACAACAAACCAGTTGCCATGGCATCCTCTGCCAGTGGCATTGAACCTCAGGACATGCAGAAGATGGTCCAAAAAAGAAAAGGTTTGTCCAGGTGTCAAGGCCACTAACAATTGCAGAGTAAAACATCAACATTGGTTATGTGGACTTGGCTGACCAAATGTTGAGTTTCTTTTAGAATAAAATTGACTGTGAATTACTGGGGAAGAAACCACTGAAGTTCCTTGACCTTAAACTGCTCCTTGGTGAGTAGTTAATTACTTGTGCCTAAGCAGGCATCACAAGTGGCAGCATGACAGTAACATGTCAAAAGTGGAAACCGCAGCCAAATGAAGCTGTAAGATAGTATGGAGACATACATCATCCAGAGATGGTGAACGAAACACATGCATCAAGGTGTCACAGATTCGACTGCAAAAGCAAACCATATGTGATGTGCATGAAGTGCAAGGTATTTCTGTGTGTTTTGAAGAAGGGGAATTGCTGTTTGAAATATCATACCAAATAAGCACAACAAAACACAAGTGGTTGTTGACAGTTATGCAGCTTTTAAACTCATTCTGATGTTGACTTTTCGGTATTTTCTGGTTGCCAATTCAGTTTCTGGCAATGTCTGGAATTCTGATGTCTACTGTAGTGGACACATGATATCTTATAAATAATTTTTTTTTTTAATGTTTCCTATGTTCTAATTCACCTTACAAAGATTGAAGAATTAAAAAAAACAAATGTGATATATATTTTATAATATTATATATATAAAATATAATACTATATAATTTTATATCTATATATCTATATGTATATATATA
>JAUZST010012276.1:0-11526 GCA_034779995.1 Parotocinclus haroldoi
TGTGTGTGTGTGTGTGTGTGTGTGTGTGTGTGTGTGTGTGTGTGTGTGTGTGTGTGTGTGTGTGTGTAGGTGTTGCGGGTGCTTGACCAGTTGCGTACCCATCATAATGAGCAGATATCAGACCTCCAGCATAGCCTTGGATCCCTTGAGGAACTCACTGCATCACTCACACACACCTACCCACAACTGGTAACTAACACACACACACACAGCCTATATTTAGTGTAGGTAGTGTGATGGTGTACAATGTGAGCCGTTTATCTCTGGTTCAGGTGGAACTAAATAAGATGAACATGGAGTCTCTAACGGGCGCTAACACACTGCTGAGAGAGAAACTGGACGATCACACACTCCTCTCTGCTGAGGTACAGCCACTAACACACCGCATTAATCTTTCAACTCCACAAACCTGGGCTTCCATCTAAACACACACACACACACACACACACACACACACTTGTGCATTTTCTTTTGATTTGATTGAACTTCTCAAAGGATCCTCAAGATCGATTAGAGCTGTTAAAGATGCTCTCGTTCCTAATGTCCTGTCTGATCGATCCGATCGTTTGATTATTAGCTGCAGAAAGCTCAGCAGCTTCTTCAGAGGACTAACCCGGTGCTGAAGAAGCTCCGGCAGAGAGCAGCAGCAGCACTCAAACAGAGTGTACAACACCAGGAGGAGAGGGACCGAGCACTAGAGGATCACCAGCAGGTCAGGGCTGATCACTCAGACACTCTATTAGTGATTAATACTCTAGTGTTTATAGCCTTCATTCTAAAGTATTGGGCGTGCTTATGTAGCGGTAAATACTATAACAGGTGAGCGAGTGCTCTGTGATGACATCATGGGTTTGGGTTACGGTTTGAATTTTGTCGGTTGGGATTTGAATTTTTGTCGGTTAGGATCTGAATCTAAACATCACCTCAGTGTTATTCCTATGGGACACCGATGAGTTTTTAAACTTAAATCTATTAAAAACCATAAGTGGGATCGACCCGTGAACACGCAGCACGGCACACGGTGCCATCCTCTACAGGACGCCCTTTAAACCGCCTCTCCACGCTAAACCCTTCAGGAGTTATTCATCCCGGAAACGTGCGGAGGGGAAACAAATACAGGGAGAACAAACATACAAGCACTGTATCGTAATAATAATAATAATAAAGTAAATAACAAACATCACATCTTGGCATCTTACCCAAAGAAGATGAAAGCATTCTGGAAGAAAACGGCAATCCCAGGATAGACCATGGGCTTTGCTGTGGACCAGAAACAAACCAACAGAAGGTTAATAGGTTGTGAAAGGAGCGCTCCTGTTTAGAGACGGAGGGTCACAGCGAATCGTACCTGGCACGACAAAGCCTCCAAACAGGATCCACATGGAGGCAATGAGAGAGCCGAACGCCAGCATGAAGCCGATGAAGAGCCAAACTCTGGCCCCTGAACAGAACAACGAAACACACGCACTGGTTCACAACCACACAACTGACGCACAAGGCTGCCAAATACTCCACAAACACTCACCCGTCTGTCCCATGCAGCCTTCACTGTAGCTGTCGCCCCTGACCTGCCCATTGGACACGGCATTAATCCTGCAACAGCAGACCCCGCCCCCTCCAGTCAATCATAGTCTTATTAGTTATTCATGGCTTAAGATCTAAATGATATCGTAATTAGCACTGAAACCGTCTAATTACAAACGGAAATAACAATAATCATTCCTTAAAATTAAGCTTTAATTCACTCCGTTTATTATCACAATTTATAGAACAGCAGCCTAATAAATGTCATACGAAACTGAATTAATAGAAATAATAATACAAATAAATGAAATCAGAAAGAAGTATGTTTAATGATTAGTAATTTTATAATTATATCATACATTATTTAAATTTTCTTAAAATATACTTTTAGTAATAATGATTAATAAGTTTAAAAAATATCAAATACATAATAATAATAATAATATATATATATATAAATATGTTCATTTATTACAGCGACTATTAATACATATTATTGTTAATAATAATCAGAAATATAATACAATCATGAGAATAAAAGGAAAATTAAGGTAAAATTAAAAAAAGGATAAAATACATAAATAATACTACGTTTATAATTACAAATATTATTCATGTAAATAGCATCATTTGCTGTTATTATTTAATTATAAAATTGTTATTACTGTTCTAATTCCCGTGATTATTAAAAAAAAAAAATTATTATTATATTAACGTTTGTTGACAATTTTTTATTATTGTTGTTGTTGTTGTTGTTTGTATCTTTTTTAATAATTCTTTTAAAATCTATTCCCATTGTTATTTTATTATTATTATTTCTATTATTAACATCATCATTTTTATTATTTATTTCTATTATTTAAAAATATATATATTCCATTATTATTAGTATTATTAGTATTATTAACACTATCGTTATTTTCATGACTATAATTTTAATTATTATTATTATGATTTTATTTATTATTTCTGTCTTTACTGTTATCTTTTAATTAATAATTATTTTTGTCGCCATTTTATCATCATTATTATTACAAACATCAATTATATTTGAATTAATATTATATACGGTATTTTATTATTTTGATCATTATTACCATTATTATATGATCATTATTTTTTATTACTATTCTTGTCTTTACTGTTATCATTTAATTATTTTATCATCATTTTTATTATTACTAATCATTTCAGCGTCAATATTTTAACTTATTTTTTTTTTTACATTAATTATTGCATTATCATTATTTTATTATTATCGTTGTCGTTACTGTCATGTTATCGTTTAATAAACAATTGTTTTATCAGCATCAGTTTTTATATTTTATTACAGACCATTTCAACATCAATTACATTTTAAATGATTATTCTATTTTTATTTCAATTATTATTTTTTAAATTATTCTTGCCATTACTGTTATCAATTATTTTATCATTATTTTTATCGTTACTAAACATTTTCAACATCAACATTTTAAATGATTATTTTTAAGATTTTAATTATTATATTATCGTTATTGTATTATTGTTGTTGTCGTTACAGTTTTCTTTTAATTAACAGTTATTTTATCGTCAACATGATTACTACTAACATCATTTCAACGTCAATTATACTTTAAATTATTATCTTTTTAAAAAAATTTCCTATTATTTATTTTAATTATTTATATTTATTATTATTGTTGTCGTTACTGTTACGCTATCGTTTAATGAATAATTGTTTTATCAAAATAAATATTATTAGTGACCATTTCAACATCAATTACATTTTAAATAACTATTATATATAATTTTACAAATAATTCTTGTTGTCATTACTGTAAGTTTATTATTATTCGGATGCCGGTGACGTACATGAGGAAGGCGATGGTAGCGATGACGCCGCAGGTGTGGTAGGCGTGATGAAACTCCTCCTCTAGAGGGTACATTATGGCTGCATCGATGATGATCCACCAACCTGTGAAGAACTGCACAAACCAATCCAACCAGTTACCAACCAGTTACCAACCAGTTACAGGTCACGGTCTCACCGGTATCAAAGCAACCTTATCGATTCCTCTTTTAAAAAAAAAAACTGCCATGAAACGGTTCCGTGTGTGAGATATTACCCCGGGTGTGTATGATAAAGCTTGTTAATGGATAACATGGATAAAAAAAGGTAAAAGTTCAGCACGGGCTCGTCAGTCATGCTGCCTAAAGCCGTTACAAACTCCTGATACGAGAAAGAATTTAAATAAACAAGTAACAAAAGAATTAAACGAGTCTTTTCTAACAACAAACGAGAAGCCCACGCTGCCGTAACTACGTCCAATAAAACGCGTTTACGACAGACGCCCTGAATCCTGCACAGTAGCGACATCTGCTGGCCAGACTTGTACAAGCGCCTTGGTTTGAACCTGAACACGAGTGATCTGTTTTTTCCCCGCCCTAAATAAAATGGCACGTGACAAAATAACGAGCAATGGGACTCGTTTTCCAGGAATAAATGAGCGAGAGATTCCAGGTCAGCAAACGTTCTAAGGTTTCACAGAACGTGAAAACGGCATTAAGGGACAAAACCTCCTAACTGGCAGAAACCCCCCGATTTCTTCCCCGACCCGAACAAACGGGGATCATTCGAGAGCACGTTTGAAAAGCGGGTGATATGAAGTTCTTCATGGTTTACGTACCAGTACTCCGGCTGCCACCGAGGCGATGGTGTTTCTCTTCTCGGCCCAGTCGATGTTGCACTCGCAGTCTCCACACCGGATGCCATCGAGGAAGCCAGACATCTTCCAAACATCACAAACCATCAGAAATGTGTAAACACCATGAACAGATTTCACACAGGCATATTTGTTAAAACAAAGTATTACATTTTAAAGTTAAAGGAGTTCCATTAGGACGGGAGAAAACCCAGAAAATCCAGGGCCTGGCACTCAGATTTAAAACAATATCCTAATTATTTTTTATTTTACATAAAACCCAGGGCTCGGTCCCAAGCTTAGTGCCCTAGCTACGTAGTGCACTAAAAATCATACGGGACTTACCCAGCAGATACAAAGATGCTATTAATGAACAATTTAGAGCTTATTTCTAATTTTAAAAAACCCAAACTGATAAACATATGATTTTACAAGGAAAAAGACAAACCAGTTTGGCGAGTCGATATTAAAGGTTTTCCTTTGTGGTTACAGCCAGGAAAGGCTAAGGCAATAACCTTAGCTGGCGTGACGTTTCTTAGTTAAAACTTTTACGTTAAATTCAGTAAAGAGCAAACATTTTTTTAAAGCTGTCCTGCCCGTACGGACATTAAAGTGTTTCGATTGTACGTTTTCATTTTCGACTAGCCAGCAGCTCAGGGCCGCATCCCAAACCGCTCCGTATTTCGTACCCACACGCTCTTCAGAGCACACTCCGATAACGAGTTTCAACGCCCTTCCTAGTGCACTGCAACGCTCAACTATAGCCGTTTGATACACGGCCCGCGGTTAAGCTGTTAGCAAACGCAGTATTGTTTAGGAAACAATCTCGCCGTCATCTTTTTTTCGGTTAAACAACCAACTTAACTCACGCTTTTAACTGCGAGTGTCCTTTCGGATAAAAATCATTACGCGAAAGCGAGTGAAACGTGTGCACGCGGATTCTCACCTTACACTGTTTGAGATCTCGCAAATCCACAACAAAACTATTCCTTCCTTGCTGCGACGGATCAGTAATGCGCATGCGCAGAGGGCACACCAGCTTGACTTTACAGCGCAGAAGGAAATTCGTTTTTTATTCAAGCTAAAATTATGAAAAAAACCACAAACAAACAAACACACTGAAATTCAGAAATCTTTATTTGATGTTGCACAATCTTTTGTCCGGGACTGGTGGCACCAACAAAGACGATTTCAGTCAATATTTTAGGGAGGGGTTTGTTTGGTGCACTACCTTCTGAATAAACTTACCTTCTGAGCCACTTTGAGAAGATTTCATGACACGTAAGCAGATTTGGTGACCTGGCTTTACTATGATGAAATATTTCAGCACACTGGGGACGGGATCCATGCTGGTCTGGTCCACTTTCCACTCAGTTTGGCTGCTGCAAGGTATTTGGTAAACAATTTGATAATTAAGGCCTGGCATTAACTTCGGGCACAGAATGGCACACCAGGCTGCAGCTGTTTGGTCTGCTTGACTACTAATCAATCATTTAAGCCCACCCTTTTAATAACGTGTTGGTTTGCTCGGCTAATTTTAATATATAATATATATATATAATAATAAATTAATTTGATAAGAACTTCAAAGGTGGCTTTTGGACCAATTTGCTTGGGGAACAAGGAGAAGAATGAGCCAAAACCTACGGAGAGTAACCGGATTCCCACAACATCTTTACTGACTTATTGAATGGGGGGAAAAAAGAAACAGAAACGAGACGCAGTCTGAAACGAGAAGCGATTTTATTCTGAAAAATATAAGTTGGTCTGAATAAAGAAAGGCTTCTCAGAGAGACGGATTACACATAAGATATGATAACAAAGCCACGGTTTAATATTCTTTATCACAGCATTAATGATACAGAAGAGTAGTATTTGATATAAAAAAAAATAAAAAACCCCCCAAAAAAACAACACAACCCCAAAACGATCTTCCGTTGGTCAAAAGATCAGAATCAGTTTTAGATTGATCGTCACATCCTGTAAGATTTAATCGATTTTTCAGGGAAGGCACTTGGTCAGAAGAGATAAATGAGCTTTCACAGGTTTCGGGATACGTTACGGTCCGGGTTCGGGTCCCAGCGTTGGTCGCAGGGGAGGGTATTATTTACCCTTCTCTCAACCCCCCCCCCAGATTTTCTTTCTTAAGACACTTTTGTAAATCTGGCAACCTAAATGATTTGGGTGAAGTTCAAAAATGCGACGAAGTCGATGATTCAAGAGCTCAAGTTGCCACCGAAAGTCAATCATGCCGTCGCGGGAGGCAGGGTGGTTAACGAGACTCGTTAACGAGAATCTCATGGCCACGCCTTCCCTTGACTGATTTATTTCGCTATTTCACACCGGCTTTTGCTGCCGCGGCCATCCTCCCGTCAGGACGTACAGGTTATTTCTTCTACATCATTATTTTTAAAGTGTGATTTATCCTCTTTTATTTGTCCTGAGGTGTCAGAATGTCTTATCCCTCTCCCTTCCCATTATAATATTTCTAAACCTCCCACACGCCTGTTTTTAAGAATCCAGCTCGAGCCGTTTAGCGTGGAGAGGCGGTTTAAAGGGCGTCCTGTAGAGGATGGCACCGTGTGCCGTGCTGCGTGTTCACGGGTCGATCCCACTTATGGTTTTTAATAGATTTAAGTTTAAAAACTCATCGGTGTCCCATAGGAATAACACTGAGGTGATGTTTAGATTCAGATCCTAACCGACAAAAATTCAAATCCCAACCGACAAAATTCAAACCGTAACCCAAACCCATGATGTCATCACAGAGCAGATTTCCCCTCTGTGGGACTAATAAAGGTTCGTCTTATCTTAGGGGAGCCCTCAGGGTCCCGTTATTACCCCCCCCCAAATTTCATTCTGAAATATCCCCTCATTTTTGTGAGAAAGTAAATTTTTTAAATTCTTCTTAAGAATGGACCCAATCACAGACCCATTACCCTAAAGTTTAAAATTAGGCAGAAATTGGAAATGACGGTCACCTAGCGCTGTAAATGCGTAAACAGATTAATTCAAAGGATTCTGAGCAGAAATGAGAAGAAACCTTCGAAACAAAAGAAACCCCCAAGCGATTTAAATGAACGTTCACATTTTCACAAGAGCCGAATTTGTCCCCGTGCTCACACAGGACGTCCCGTACGAACGCGGGAGCAGATTGAGAGCCGGTAAGAGCTGGGTCTCAAATCACGTCGATCAGCTGCAGGGCGACGTAAATGGACAGGAGGATCACGCCGAACAAGCCGATGTAGCCGTACGCCCCCTGCATCCTCTTTCTGGGATCTGAAAAGGGTCAGAACAACACGAGAACGGCACACCGCTGTAACAACAAATGGCCGCAACAGAGCTCACGTCGTGACTTTCCTAGCTTTTCTACTTAAAAACGCAAAAAACATTTAGGGTGACCCGGGTTCCGGGTCCCAGCTGTGCTCACTGCCACACCCGTCATCCTTTTTGATCAGTTCCACGTCCCATAAAGCTGGTCTTTGTAGTTCTACAGCGACAGATTGTAGTCCATCTTTTGTTTGTTTGGGGTTTTTTTTGACGGGGACCCCGAAACAAACAACTAAAAGCCAATTCTAGGGCAGAAGGACGAAAGGGAAACTGAGAGAAGATGCAAGTGATGAGGCAGAAGCAAAATAAAAGGAATGGAAATTGAATAAAGGAAGAAGAAATGAAAAAAAAAGTGGAAAGCTAGAAAAGAAAACGAGAGCCAAAAGGTGTGGAGAAGGAACCAACATAAGCAAAGCTGAAAAAAAAATAATAAGGAAAGGAATTAGACTGGAACTCATGGGAAATAAATAAAAGCTAGAATTGTTAGGGAAAAAAAACAAAGAGAGAGAGAGAGAGAGAGAGAGAAAGCTAGATAAAATAAGGAGGGATAAGCAAAGTCTGCAGCAAGAACCAAAAAGTAACAAAAACAGAATTTCAGTCTATTATAGGGGATGGAAAAAAAAAAGTAAGAGACGATACGTTGGAAGGAAGAGGAAAAAAAAAAAAAAGAATAAGCAAAGTCTACAGCCAAGCCGAATTTAACTGAAAAGAAAACTGCAAAAAACAAAGAGAAATAAATCAAAGAAACAGAAAAAAAAACAGTCAAAAATAAAAAATACCTAAAGAAATTAATAAATAATAATAATAATAAAAAAACTGGTTAAAAAAAGTACTTAAACAGGTTCTTACTCAAAAAGAGGAAAAAAAAATCTTAAACCTTTAAACTTTTGCCAATAGAATCAGCAATTAATGTAAAAAAAAAAAAAGCTACCCATCCAACAATCAATATGACAAGAAGAAAGGGGGAAAAAAAAAGGTAAAGGAGACAACGAGTGCGTGGTAGACAGTGTTTAGAAACTCCAGCAGCACTGCTGTCTGAGCCACTCGTACCAGAGCCGGGGCTTATCGATCCTAAATCAGCGTTAGCACCTGAGGAACCTGAGGGTCTGTGTGCATCTGGTAGACGTCCAAAACCTTTTGGCATTACATATACGTGTGTGTGTGTGTGTGTGTGTGTGTGTGTGTGTGTGTGTGTATATAAGAGCACAGGAGTCCTTACCCCCAGTGTAGTAACCCCAGGCGTAGGAAAACCTGCTGCTCACCCAAATGGCTCCCAAAACAGCAGCCACCGTCTAAGGAGACAAAAATCCCCACAATGTCAAATTCATTGTAATTAATTTGAATGTGTTTGGACGAGTGGCGGTTACGTACGGGATAGGTGAGGCCGGCGATGGTCTGGAAGACGAGCCACTGTGGGTACACCTCCAGCGTGTTCTGATGAGCTCTCTGGATGCAGTTGAACACGTTCTCCTTGTCGCTGTACATGGTGGGGTACTGAAGATAAACAAAAATCCAAACTAACTTAAAAACAGCCTGTGAAACGATTTGGTTCCTCTCCAGACACAAATGTGTTATTCTATATTCTAAAATAATTTATTTATTACACGTTTCATTTAGATATAACGTTAAACACGAACTAAAACAGAGAGAGTAAAAATTACAAAAAAAATACGCAGAGGGCTTAAAAATAGGTAAAATAAATAAGAAACGAAAAAAGAAAAAGTAAAAAAAATGAAGTAAAAAAGTGGAGAAAAAAAGATTAAAGAAATATAAAGACAACAGGAGTGAAAGGGAAATATAAAAAAGGGGTAAAAACGTCCAGAGCAAAACAAACAAAAAAAAGCTGTTAGGAGGGAGAACGAAGAATTTAAATAAAGAGAAGAAAACCTGAAAAGGCAGAAGGACAAGAAAAGTAACAGATAAAAAAAAAAAAAAGGTTAGAATTGGTAAAAAAAAAAAAAAAAAGAAGAATAAGAAAAGTGTACAGCAAAACAAATGAATGTTAGACTTAATAAATAATATAAAAAAAGGATAAAAAAGAGAAAATAATACATTTTAAAAAACGAGAGAAAAAGAGGAAAAACAGAAAGAAAACAGGAAAAAGTAAAAGCAAATAAAGAAATGTAAGAACTGTAAGAAAAAGAAAGAAACTGGAAAAAGTACAAACAAAAAGGCAAATCGAGCAACAAAACGTGTAAAATCAGTAACACAACGGAGAAAGAAGTGTAAAAAAAAATAAAATAAAATAAAAAAAAGGACTGACAAAGTCAGGAAAAAAAAACAAAAGCAACAGAAAAAAAATTTAATTGTAAAAAAAATATTAATAAAAAGGAGAGAAAATGTCAGTAAAGGAAAAGATGGAAAAAGCAAAGCTGACAGAAAAATAAGAAAGAAAATAGGAAAAAAAATTAAGGTGGCAGAATTAAAATAAAAAGCTGTAAGAGATAAGGGACAAAAATATCAAAAGAAATCAAGAAAAAAAGGAAACAAAATCCAGTAAAAGCAATATTAAAGATAAAAAAGATGTACAATAAAACAAAAGTTAATAATAAAATAAAGAAAAACATAAGAAAAGCAGATTTAAAAAAAAAAAAAAAAAACAATAACGGATATAAATCAATGCTTAACTGTATTCCTTTATTTTTATGTCTTTATTTTAGATACGACTCTTGACCCGGAGTCCAAACCTTTCCATATAAGGTCAGTACAGGATGTGGTGCAGCGGCTTCCTGTCATTAAAGTTAAATATCGTGATTTATATCGAACACCGTTTGTTTCTTTCTTCTTTTTTTTAATGTTTAATGTTTTTTTGGTAATCGGTGATGCTAATGCTAACATGCTAACTACAGAGTGTAAAAGCCGCAGCAACGAACCTTAACTTATTATGCAAGTTTAAAAATCAATAGGAAATAAATCGATGTGCAAATATTTCATGCATTTCACCTTAATGCCGAATTTTTTCCGGGCGCCTCCGACCTTAAAAGCGAGATAACACAACATGAAGAAACTGTAAACATAAACGAGGATCACGTAACCGAAGTTCGCAGGCAAAACGTGCAGAATGTCCATGATGAAGGATTCTCAGATACAGCAGAACTTCACTAGAGCTTCACTAAAACTTCACTGCAGCTTCCCGCTCACACACCTGGATGTATTAATGTAAGAAAAATGCACCGTCACTCTGACCTACAGCCTTATTTATCTGAGTGAAAGGGGACGAGATCAGGTTGTATAGATTATGAAATCTCGCGATAACACGAGGCGCAGATCTCAGGCCCACCCTGGCACCACATAAAAAAACACCAAAATTATTATTATTATTATTATTATTATTAGTATTATTATTATTATTATTATTATTATTATTATTATTATTATTATTTTCTGAATACATTTTGTAATATTTTTATTTATAATTATAATAACAATAATTATTATTGTAATACTAATAATGAAATTATGATTTGTTTTAAATTCTAGAAATTTCATTTTATTATTAATATAATAATAATAATAATAATAATAGTATTAGAGGTAGTAATAATAATAATCATAGTGGTAGTTGTAATAATAACGATAATATGATGATCATAAATTATTATTATTATTATTATTATTATTATTATTATCTATATTTTATTAATATATTTTGTAATCTTTTAATTGATAATAATAATAATTATAGTGATACTAATAATGAAATTGTGGTTTGTTATATATATTTTTTATATTCTAGAAATTACATTTATTACTAATATAATAATAATAGTAGTAATAATGATAACGATAATTATATGATGATAATAAATTATTATTAATATTATTAATATATTTTGTAAGATTTTTATTTATAATAATTGTTGTTTTTGTGATGCCAATAATGAAAATATTATTTGTTGTATTTTTATTTTATTTGCAATGTAATTTATTGCTAATATAATAATAATAATAATAATAATAATAATAATAATAATAATAATAATAATAA
>JAUZST010012277.1:0-11526 GCA_034779995.1 Parotocinclus haroldoi
TATGTATATGTATATGTTTAATGTTTATCAGGTTTTATATCTCCTCATTCTGTGGGTTCTTGTGAGTGATTTTTCACTGCCTATCTCCTAGCCTTCAAGACCAACTTGACAATACCCCAGTTATTTACAGAAAATCAGCATTTTCTCTTGTACATATGATCAGCCTTATAGTTAATGCTATGTGCTATGTTAATGCTGCCAGGTGATGTGGCGCTGTACTATAAGTGATAAGTGATACATGTTCTGCCAGGAAACTCTGGATATTACTTTGACATGTGCCCCTTACCTAAGCTCTTGCTAATCAGGTACACACCTTCATATTGATAGTATTCCCTAATGGCAGTGGCATCTTTCATTAGGGTAATCCACCTTTGCACAACTGTTCAGAAATGGTTTGACAAACAGGAAATCAAGGTTTGCCTCCAAATTCCCCAGTTCTCAGTCCAATAGATCATCTGTGGGATGTGCTAGGCAAACAAGTCAGATTCACTGAGACCCCTCCTTGAAAGTTACAGTACTTAAAAGACTTGCTGCTAACATCTTGTTGGCAGATATCACACCTTCAGAGATCTTGTGGAGTTCATGCCTTGATGACTTAGAACCTTGTTGGCACAAGGAGGACCCACAAAACATTGAGAAGGTGGTATTAATGTTATGGCTGATCGATGTACTTGCCATACAGGACATGTGTACAGTGATTAATTTGTGTATGTTTTTGTTGCTGTGAGGATGTCAGTCTTGCAGTAGGAGTTAGTTCTGCCACCTGCTTCTAAAACCCAACTTTATTTCTCATTACACGCTGGCAACAACCAAAGGTGGTAAGGAATTGGGTCTAACTCACTTAATTAAACCACACAAAGACTGATAGCACACTGATATTGGCTGCTTTTCCTTATCTAAAATATGTTTTGTGGTGCTGCACACTGCCATGGATTCGGAGGTACAAAGGTTCTCCAGGCACTTGGATTTCTGTCCAATACCATCAGTGCTGTAATAATAATTTGCCAAAATCAACAGTGGGGGATAAGGAATATTTTCAAAAACATGATCTTTAATCACAGTTATTTTAGCTAATGGTGTTTATTTTAGGTTACGGTTGTTATCTTAGTCATATTGCACAACGATATGTTTTTATTGTACTGTAAGTGTAAGACGGTGAATTACAAAGTTATTCTGGCCAATCCAACGCAAGTATCCAAGTAATGTAATTCATCTACAGGCATTTGCTCTGCCTTTATTTAATATTGAACAATATAATTTAGATTTGTACAGCAAACAAATAGCATTAGAATATAGGTATGCATCGTAACGAACGCATTACATTATGTGAAATAGGCTGTTGACTAAAATGGTTATTGACCAGACAGACTACGGTAACATCGTCTGTTTATGCTGCAGTTATATAATTAAAAGGGTACACGTCTCTGCTTATGTCTGGGTCCTAAAAAATGTCACTAAGCGACACAGACTGTAACATAGTTCCAGTCCGCTTTGACCAGCTGTTTGTATTTAAAAGACAGATTTTTATTTCCTGTTATTATTTGCTATAACAATAATAATTAAATTAGCGTTAAAGCAGACAGAATTTGATCAGTTACTTGTTAAATAGACCTTAGCTTTCATGTTCAATCAGGAATAAATGCTAGTGCTAATTGCTAATGATAAAATCTAAATAAAAAAAAAAATCAAATGCAATGATGTACTTATCCTATGCACCTGTGGCAGTATGGAACACCACTCTCAGGCTGCTCGTCATGTCCTGTACTGATGCACTGATCGGCTTTCATTCACCACTCTGCCTGCCTTCTTTCATTTCCTTTTCAAAATCTGCTGTTTCGCTGCATGCTCTCTCGTTGTTTATGATTTATTATTTACAGGAAGATGCTTGGTTTATTGTGGTCTTTGAATTGACATGGAAAGTCAGTGTTTCCTCATTTTTCTGAACACTTCACTAAAGCTAATTTCTTCCAGGGTGCCTTTTCACAGACGTATAAAGTGTGTATCGTGTGCTTGTGATCTCAGTTTTTGCTATTAGTTGACATTAAGCTTTTATTTTTTTTTGCAGCAAGACGTCCTGTTCTCAAATGTGTATTCTTAAATAGTTTTGAATTTTTTGAATTATTTGGAATGTTCCAATTTTTTTTTCTCAAACATATTTCTGACTCCAGCCTTCCTCATACTGGATTTCTTTTCATAACTTTCACTTCATCATCAGTAGACTGTGTAATGACTAGGTCACTAATCCATTACAAAGAGTTTTGTAGATTCACATTTAAACCGTCACAGAATGTCATGTATGGAACAGTTTGGTTGCTGATTAGGATTCTGTGATTGTGAAACAGTCGCAGGAAGAAGTTTGTGACCTCCTTCATGCTGCTCCATTCCAGAACATCCTCCCAAGAGTTTACATCAAGGGTGAGTACAGCAGCTTTACTTACCGAGTACAGCCTCTACTAATGCTGTTCTTGATTCTTAATCTGGTGTTGTTGCTTGATGGGTAGAGGGGGAAAGGTTGGAGGTGAGGATGAAAAGGCTGGAAGCAAAGTATGCTCCTCTGCATCTCGTACCTCTTATTGAGAGACTTGGCACGCCACAGGTGAGTGTACCTTTGTTTAAAAGCTAGAATGGGCTTTCTCGTGTGCTACACAGGTTTGTCGGCAAACAAAAGATCAAATGAAATCTTATATTTATAATTTCTCTTTGAGCCACTTTCATATGTGGTACTCCACCTGACACATATTTGACCTTTTAGTTATCGACAGTGAAGTACATTGACAGTACTGAAATAGCATTTAGTGTGTGTATGTGTGTATCCATGTGTGTTTGTGTGTATATGTTGTAACATGAATACCACTGCTTTGAAAAAGCCAAAAGTGTCAAAATAATTACTTTAGGTTACTGAGGTTAAGGTTAGGTAAAGCCCAACAAAGATGATGTCACTCTCGAGCAGAGTTCCCAACTGCCCATTGGACAAGCAAAAATGGTATTTCAAAGAAAACTAAACAAAAATAAAAAATTGCTGATGTTATGACTTAGAAAGATGAAAACAAGTGTAATAGTAGGTAGACTAAAGTTAAAGTAGGGGTCTTGGTAACACCTCCACTGCACAACTAGCGTTTAGCCTAATTGTTTCCATCCGTGTGCAAATGTATGTGTCCCCACTTATACACACAGCTCTCAGAAATTACTAAGAAAATATCCCCTATTTTTTGTGAGCAGTGTATATGAATTTGTTGCACACTAAATAACATTTGCCTGCTGTCGTCTTGTCTTTTCATGTCATAGAAATTGGTTCCTTATCTATACATTTTCTCACTTTAATTATTAATACGTAGGTACATTTATAGGTAAGTACTTTTACCACTAATGTCAATCACAGTCTGATTTCAAATGTAAAGAGATGTAAATAGACATATTCATTAGAGTCTCATTTACATGTGACAACAATAAGCTTATTAACAATAATTCTTTGCACATGATAATGTATTCATATGTTCGTGATCTACCTTACAGCAAATTGCTATAGCACGTGAGGGAGACTTACTGACCAAGGAGAGGCTCTGTTGTGGCCTGTCCATGTTTGAGGTCATCCTCTCGCGCATCCGCAGCTTCCTGCAGGACGGAGTGTGGCGCGGACCTCCACCCAGCAACGGCGTCATGCACGTGGATGAGTGTGTGGAGTTCCACCGGCTCTGGAGCGCCATGCAGTTTGTTTACTGTATTCCAGTGGGCACACATGAGTTCACCGCGGAGTACGTAATAAACCTTAGAATATTGAGAGAACTGACAGAGGCATAATAGTAAAAAATAGTGTTAGTAATGTGTACAGAATGATAGCTTTTGTACCAACTTACAACAAGACTTAATACAGTTTTATCCATATCATGGTTTGCCTTGTTTGTTTTAGGCAGTGTTTTGGGGATGGCCTGAACTGGGCTGGCTGTGCCATCATTGTGTTGTTGGGACAACAGCGGCGCTTTGACCTTTTTGATTTCTGCTACCACCTGCTTAAAGTCCAGAGACAGGATGGCAAGGATGAGATCATCAAAAATGTGGTTGGTGTCCGTACTAAACTGCTTTAAATTTCTCACAAACACAGTGCCATGATGCCATGTAGTTTCAGAATCCAGAAACTGCTGGTGTGGGTGCATACAATAAGCAGTTACACAATTCATTCCCAACCCCAGTCATTTGTTAATGTACAATAGTGTGCCAAAGTTTTAGGCCACCATTAGCGTAGATATATTCCTACCATTGTTTAGCAATACTTTAATGACCATATACTGTATAATTACTCCTTATGCTCATTATTAAAATACAGTCAGAAAATACATCAAATGTGTATTTAATATATGGACAGCTACATCAGGATGCTTGACCAAATACAGTCCAAAGAAGTTTGATGAAGGATGGACTTTTGGGAGGGTAGCAGAAAATGTGTTCTATAGCCATTATAAGCTTACCATTGCTTAAACACCAAATCTAATGGTGGTTTCAAACTTTAACCCAGTTGTCATGAGGAGTATATGTTTTGTAGAAAATAAAAGATAGAAAAGGTACAGTGGAATTCATTGCAGCAATTTGCTAAAATCAAAAAAGTTCACACCCATCTTGACAGGAAAAATAGATGTAAATATTTTTGTAAATTTATTAAAAAAGAAAAACTGAAATATCACATGGTCATAAGTATTCAGACCCTTTATTGTGACTCTCATATTTAACTCACAAGCTGTCCATTTCTTCTTATCTTTTTTGAGGGGGTTCTACTCCTTTATTGGAGTCCAGCTGTGTTTAATTTAACTGATTAAAGTTGATTAGGAAAATCACACATCTGTCTATATAAGACCTCACAGTGCATTATGTTAATGCAAATTAGAATCATGAGGTTGAAGGAACTGCCCAAGGAGCTCAGAGATAGAATCTGTAAAAAAGTACAGTACAGATCTGACCAAGGTTACAAAAAAAAATCTGCAGCACTCAAGTTTCCTAAGAGCACCGTGGCCTCCATAATCCTTAAATGGAAGAAGTTTGGGGAGACCAGAACTCTTCCTAGACCTGGCCATCCAACCAAACTGAGCAATCGTGGGAGAAGAACCTTGGTGAGAGAAGTAAAGAAGAACCCAAAGATCACTGTGGCTGAGCTCCAGAGATGCAGTGAAGAGATGGGAGAAAATTCCACAAAGTCACCTATCACTGTAGCTCTCCACCAATCAGGGCTTTATGGCAGAGGAAGCATTTCCTCATTTCAAGACATATAAAAACCCACACAGAGTTTGTCAAAAAACACATGAAAGACTCCCAGACTATAAGAATTCTTTGGTCTGATGAGACGTAGATGAATTTTTTGGCGTTAATTCTAAGAGGTATGTGTGAAACCAGGCACTGCTCATTACCTGCCCTATACAATCCCAACATTGAAACATGGTGGTGGCAGCATCATGCTTTGGTGGTTTTTTTTCCAGCTGCAGGGACAGGATGACTGGTTGCAATTCAAGGAAAGATGGCATATCCTGGACGAAAACTTCTTACAGAGCGCTCAGGACCTCAGACTGGGCCGAAGGTTCACCTTCCAACAAGACAATTACATTAAGTACACAGCTAAAATAACAAAGCTGTTGCTTCAGAACAACAACTGTCACCATTCTTGACTGGCCCAGCCAGAGCCCTGACCAAAACTTAATTGACTATCTCTGGAGAGACCTAAAAATGGCTGTCTAACAACGTTCACCATCCAACCTGACAGAACTAGAGAGGATCTGCAAGGAAGATTGGCAGAGAATCCCCAAATCAAGGTGTGAAAAACTTGTTGCATGAGAAGACTCATGGCTGTACTAGCTCAAAAGGGAGCTTTTACTAAATACTGAGCAAATGGTCTGAATACTTATGACCATGTGATATTTCAGCTTTTCTTTTTTAATAAATTTGCAAAAATTTGTACGTCTGTTTTTTTTCTGTTAAGTTTCTGTTGAGTGTACATTAATCTTCTTTCCTCGTGGTTCAAGTGCCGCTTGATGTAGGGTCCGAGGGAATACTACTGCCTGTCATCAAAGACACACACACACACACAAGTCAGTGCCAGTTTAGAGACACCAGTTAACCTAACACGCATGTTTTGGGACTGTGGGAGGAAACTGGAGTACCCGGAGTAAACCCATGCAGACACGGGGAGGACATGCACACTCCACACAGAAGTTGGATTGAACCCAGGACTTTCTTGCTGTGGGGCAGTGGTGCTACCCACCGAGCCACAATGCTACCCTGAGTATACATTAATGAGAAATAAAATGTTTTTTTTATTTCACCAAAGGGCTATAATGAAACAAAGAGTGATTAAATTTAAAGGGGTCTGAATACTTTCCGTACCCAATTTAATAGTTGTCAGTATGTGGATCCTAAAAGTTTGGACTTCTAGTTTAAAATACTTACCCATAAAAAAAAAAAACGAAAAGAAAAAGTTGGCGTTTCCATTTCAAAATCGAATTTCTCTTTTCTGTCAGCAGGTGTCGCAAATGTTTGTTCATATGAGTTTTCTGTCATTCAAACACACATTAAAGTATAGTAGATAGACTTGTATTCCCTATTATAATTGCTAAGACCTCTGGATGTTAAAGTTAACTGGCATTGATATTATATATGGTAAATGGTGCATATTTGTATTGAAAAGGATTATAACTTGTGTTCTGTGTATCATTTCTGATATATCACTGACCATATTTTTGGTTTCAGCCCTTGAAGAAAATGGCAGACCGTATCCGAAAATACCAGATCCTCAACAACGAGATCTTTGCCATTCTTAACAAGTACATGAAATCTGTGGAGACGGACAGTTCTACAGTGGAGCATGTTCGCTGCTTCCAGCCTCCTATACACCAGTCTCTGGCTACCACATGTTAAAAACCCCTCGGTCTGCAACTTCCCATGGTGTGAGATGTTTGTAAAACATAAACCCTTGAAAGATGAAGATAACTTATAAGTATTAATTCAACCACTGCTCTTCAGTGGTACAAATACCTCCACCCAAGATTAGGTCCTTAAGTGATGTGACGGCATCATTGCCCTATCCGAGCCCGTTATGAGTTCTAAATGGCAGAGCAGGTCCTGAATCTTAACCTGCCAAAAATGTCCAGTGAATTGAAACCTGTTGAAGTCGGAATCAATGAAAAGACAACAAATTTGACGATTACATTAACCAGAGTGAATTTACTAACTAATATTGTGAGCTTTTATTTTGAGTCTGTTTTAAATCGTACACAAATGTGACTTTTTTTTTGCATGGTCATTAAAAGTTTTGCCTCTGAAAAGTTCACATCCTCCTCTTAAATTCACATGATTCTTTTTAATGCATTGCTGTGAACAGCTAGGAATAATTAAAATATGTTTAACACACTAAAGTCTTAAATTTACTTATTTAGAAATTTTATGTTTTAACATATTTTAAAAGAAGTCACCGGATTTAATTTGAATTAATTATCTTACTCTGGATTTAAAAATCCCTTCTACCTTTTATAAATTCTATTTTACATCATAAATGTCACTGTTGGAGAAAGTGAAGTATTCCGTATGGTAGTATGTCTTTTTATTATAATGTGCTATGTATGCTTAATATTTGGCTAAAGTACAGAAAACAAACACACTGATTGTTGCAGTTGTGCTGTTTCAGTGTAACCGATTGTCTGGACTGGTTTCATGTATTTTTATGTAAAGTGTGGTCTTAACCAATGGAGCTGTTGAACACATTCACAATGCCTATTTTAAATGCTGTGTTAAATTAGAGGATTAAAAAATGAATACCTCTCTTGAAATGTCACCTCCCTACAGGAACTTCCACAGCTGATATTATTTAAAGATTAACACGTTGTAACATTGTGTACATACAGGGAATTATAAATCTAAGTGAAGCTGTGTTCGAAGATCTCTTTACATTTTCTTCTTTTAAAGTTGGTCGTCCTTAACAGGATCCTTTTTCATGGCACTGTTCGTACATACACACTGGGGATTTTTGTGCCTTCAAAGGCAGAACTTGTTAATGATAATGAAAAAAAAAATGAAATAATAATTTTAACTTTTGCTTTTAAACCCTGGCATGATGGGTGTAACTTATTATAACTCCTCTTGGAACTTATTGTGACTTGAGTTGTTGTTCATATTGTTGTATAAGTGATCATGTGTTTTGAAATACTCCAAATGAACATGTAATGAAGTGCAGCAAATGGTTGTGCAAGGGAATTGAAATTTATCATGTATTTCCATGAAATAAAAATGATTTAACTGAAATCTGGTTTGAAGTTTGCTTATGGAGTATTTTTTTTTCCTGTAGTACATGACATTTACATTTTATTAGTTTACCAATCTGGCAAAACGTTATGACTCACAAAAACGGTCACCACTGAAGTCAAATAAGCAAATTCTTATAAGTCTTTGTCACAAAATGATTGCTCTGAGTAAGCTGTTTCTGAACAAAATGTTACCAGAAATCACAGGATTGGGACTAAACAGCTTTACGGTCATAAGAAAACCATCTGAACTCTAAATCAACGAATGAAACATGATTGACCTTTTTTTGGGTATGTCAGGGTAAGTAAATATAATCATAAATTGTGTCCTCTCTACCATCCTGTGCAGGCAGTGTTATGATATGTGGTTGTTTGCTTTGGTCAGTCGAACGTATAATCTGTATGAGCAGATTATTTTACAGATGGCATATGCATATTCCAAGATTATAGATTCATATTGTGAAACAGTGATTTTGAGAGTATGAGGAATAATTTTTACACATAAAATGGTCGCCGTGGTGTCCAGGCTTACTGTCCAAGTCTATGGATAAGGCTGTCTGATAAATGACAAAAAAAGATCTTTGACAAAATGTAATATACTGCTCACAAATATTAGGGGATATTGATAATATTTATTATTTATTTTAGTAAATGGCTGCAATGATACAAATGATGTATGATGTAATGATACAATTTAAAGGGGTCTGAATACTTTCCATACGCACTGTACAATCATACACACGCTTGTACCGTAAGCGAACTTTGGAAACACCAATTAACCTTACATGCATTTGCAAATTCCATACAGGCGGGATCTAGGAGCTGTGAGGTGGCAGTACTAACTAACTGCACCACTGTGTTACTCTGTGCTTGTGATATGTGCTTGATTGTTATCCTGCAAAACCTCAGCCCAGATCTGCTTAACTATGAGTACGTTGTCAGCCACACACTTTTAGCACTATAGTGTTATAATACAGTATAGCATAATGTATGTTTTATTTGTTTTGTTTTGTTTTTTTTTTGTTTTTGTTTTTTTCAAAATACTAACACACATATAAACACTGGGTTTATGAACTGTATTCTGTTCACAGCATGCTCTGTTCCATTACAGGGGTTTGGTATACCCACTAAAGCAATCTAGGCCCCCTTTGTGTAGCAACACGTGATACATTTTCACTGCACCCCCAGTCAAAGCAGGATGCCTCCAGCCTGCAGTTCAGTGTAAAATGCAACCGTTGGAAATTCATGAATATAATGTTATCATGTGGAGAGGATTAAAAAATTATCGTTGTGCAGTATTGGTCTTGTGTGTTGTGTCTGTTTATTTATGTACTTTCCTCTAATAATGTCCCAAAGTAAAATACAACCCAGACTATATAATTAGAAAAACAAATATTAAAGGTGTTTTAGATTGAGCATGGTGGCGAGTAACTGGTTTAAATACAATTCGATTGTATGAGCCCTGTATGGGTGTAATGTCAAATAAATGCTGTTTGGTAATATCAAAATACAAATTAACTTCTAATTTTAAGCATGCAATAGTATTTTTGTAATTTAGTAAATACATTTTCTTGATTTGAATTTGTAATAAGCACATGACAGGGCAATGTGAGGGAGTTAATACTGAAAACTGATCAATGTGCAATAAATGTATATTGAGTTTGCTTTCCTGCACTAATGTCTTCTGTGCTTTTAGTTCCTTTTTCCGTTTCATTTCTTCTTTTTTTTCATTGTTGTTTCAGGATTAATGAGTTTCAGGAAGGGGGTGAAAGGAGGTGGTGAGCTGCAGAGTAAATGTTTGCTTTTGCTCCAATGAAAATGACACCCAACCCAATCTACCATCCAGCTGCTTCTTTCAATGAACACAAGCCTGCAAACATGAAGCAAAGATAAATTAAAACACAACCAGTCTAAAATGAATACATGAATGTAGAATGAAATCGAAATGAGAAAACTACTTTTAGCTCTAAAGTATTTTAAATAAAAGTTTGATTGTCCATGATTGAATTATTAAATTAACTTTTTGTTTGAAAACTTATTGTTAAAGATTATTTATTAAGAACTAATTAAGGTGATGACTTATGTGAAACTTTATTTATACTATATATGCTATAATTCTAATTTTGAAGTCTATACTTTTTTTGCAGTGTATTAGCACCATAATGAATTATGTACAGTGTAAAAGTAGAACACAGTCTCGCAGAACTGTGTAAGAATCATTCGTGGTTTTCAGGCTAAATAATGATGTGATTTTAAACAGGTGATATCAACAGATGACTGTAATCAAGGTACTGTGCAAAAAGAAGCTTCATGTTAAGCATGTCCAGAAACACCATCTCACAGTGTAAATATGCACTGTGGCCAGATGAATCAGTATTGCATGTGTTTTTTATTTATTTATTGGTCAGGGGATTAGCCATGTGCTATAGATCAAAGACAAAAATGACCACTCAGACTGTGATCAGCAAGCAAAAGAGTCCCAAAGTCTCCCATGGTCTGGGTTTGTGTCAGTGCCCATGGTAAAGGTAATTTATACTTCTGTCACAGAAGCATTAATGCAGAAAAGTATGCTGCCTTCAAGACATCATCTTTTCTAGGGATGCCCATGCATTTTTTCTACAAGACAATGCAAAACCAAATTCTGTGCACATTAAAAAGGCATGACTTTGGAAGAAGAGGGTTCAGTTTTTGGACTGGCCTGCCTACAGTCCTGACATGTCACCTTTGTTTCTCGCAGGGATTTTCCCTGTCAGTCAGAGAGCTCCTTAGAGGGATTCTGAGGAGGAGAATTATACTAACCTCCATAAAGTGCCCCTGCCTGATCCAAGTACAAAATGTGTGGAATTTTGAAACAAAACGAAGTGCGACAATGACAACTCTGTACTGCACACCTTAACTTGTGTACGAGACAAAGTAACACCTGAAACACTAAATTACTTGGTATCCTCTGTGACTAAATGTGTTTAAGTGTATTTAAAAAATGCAACATTCAAAGTGGTAAATGCTGTACTGCCCCAACTTTTTGGGTATGTGTTGCAGGCCTGAAATTCAGGAATGATGTTTATTAGCAATGAAATTAAGCTGATCAGACAAAACATTAAATACTGTATCTCAGGTTCATACATTGTCTGCAATTAAACAATAGTTAAAGGAAATATTAGAAACACTGTCCCAACTTTTCATTAGAGTCATAAACAGAGGCTACAATATACAATGAATACAACTAAACTCCAGTGGTTTAATATAATACCTA